>VVHJ01002989.1:8989-24999 GCA_015107715.1 Tylochromis polylepis | reverse complement strand
TTGCCGTCCTTTTTCCTCTGCACCACACCTTCACGCGCACCGAGTTGCAGGTGATGCCTTCAGGGCAAGCCCGGAAACTAAACTATCAGACGAGAACTACGATGCATTAGAAGAACCCCGTACTTCTGTGTGCCATAAATCTAACCAGGGTTACACAAACATAAGACAAACTGACTTCCTGAAATGACACATGAGGGAACTTAAATACTGGCTTAGCTAAACCATTATGACACACAAGGGGAAAACAAAATAGCTGCCATATAAATAACTAACACAAAACAGTTAAACTCCAAACATCCCCAAGGCAATGAAGCATGTGGTTTAGTCCAGTGAGGCTGTCAGCAGTACTTCAGATCCCCCAGCCCTTTGCCACACCTTTTGCCAACCAGGAAGGAGAAGCCAAACCCCCAGGTAACTCAAACAAAGAAAAATGTATTAATAAACAAAACAAAAATTTGACCTTGCAATGTTGATATGTGTGCACTCCATATAAACACTGTAAGGTGTGATGGAAAAAGTAAACTAAATTAATAAAGAAACAGTATATTTGACAATAAGTAAAATATATTTAGAGTAGTGACTGCAAAGTAAACTAAAGTAAAGCAACTAGTGGTGAGGTGTGGAGGTTACCATCACACTGACCCAACTTAAGGGACAAAGAACTCTGATGCTGTATGCGGGGTTAACTGAATCGGGGTCCAATAACGATTCCTTTGCTGTTATACATATTTAGGTGCAGGACGTTCTGTGCCATCCAGTATTTTATGGAAGTGCAGAAAGTGAGCTGTGGCACCGTGGCTGATAATAGGCAAGGACTACAAATATCAATGAGGACGTCAGGACTCATGTTTCTTTAAACACTAAGGAAAGTTAGTGCTGACATTCTCATTAATATTTTTAGTTTTTATTCAGTCACCATCCAAAAGACTGTATAAACCTTTTTGAGTTTAGCATGCCTGCTTTTAGTTTAGACAAAACACACTACTCTTTTGCTGAGGTTCAAAAAAACGTAATTAGTTAAATATCTATAGCATTTGGAAACCCCACTTTTGCCAGTGGTCACACCTTTTTATAAAAAATATTTGATATAGTGAGCTATTGTGCTACACTGATATATCATTCCAGTGAACACCAGTGAATGAAGCATCACCTATGTTATATCTGTCTGGGGCAGTATGAATGGATAATATGGTGGGGAGTTCTGCAAGTGGCGCAATCAATGCATGTGGGTAAAAAAAACACCAGCTGACAAGATGACTCCCAATTCTCAGAAACCTGGCAGACAAAAACAAACTGATAAATAAAAACATTCCACCATAATAACGATCCAAAGTGCAAAAGCACATATGAGTTTCTAAAACATCTGGTGCCTGACTTAAATCCAACAGAAATGGTTTGGGTTATTTCAAAGGCAAAACCAACATAAACCAACACAGCCCACTGAGAAGCATTCAGCTGTAAGTAGGTGTCTTTGAAGAATGGCAGAGAACTTCAACACTATGTCCTACATGTAGAGAAGGATGGAGTCTGTCATCTAAAAGAAAGGTAATATAAAAAAAAATAAGATTTGACTTACTGTAATGAAAGGTATACAGCCTTTTTATTTTATTAGTTGATATTATGTTCCCTGCAGATTTAATATAGTAAATCTAAAATCGATAGTTTTAGATATTTTACAGCCAAAACCCTACTGTCAATCTCTCCATAACACGACTTGTCAATTAACAAATATAATGACAGTGAAAGGGTTAACTGAGATAAATCCAAGATTTTTGCTTTTTGTCAAATTATTTTCAATTTATTATTCACCATAAAGTTTGTGTTTATTGCTGTGGTTGCTTGTCAAGCTGTCAGCAGATTTCAGTTTAGCCTGGATCGTGTGAATCACAACTGGACCCAATCAACAAAAAATATTGGCTCAGTTTGCTTTGAGGAAATAGCCAGCTCCTCTCTCCTTCCCTGAAAGCTCCTTAGAGAGAGAAAGAGTGCTTGGAAAGTGAATTTGATACAACTCACACTGCCCTGTCTATTTCTCTCCAATTTGTTCTGGTTATTATCTGGCTGTTCAACTTCATTTTTCAAAGCAAAGTCTAACTGAGCAGGTCAGTCTCACTGATGTTTCAGTGCTAAGTTCATTAGCACGGTCTGAAAGAAATCCTGGTTAAATTTCATGACCCATTTTACCATGCAGTTCTTCTTCTGCCCGGAGATTCACATCTACTTCATACAGTACGTCGATTCAGCATTTCTGGGCTAAATTAGAGTGGCACAAAACGTGCAGCTGGCATCACTTGAAATAATTTCTAGTGTAAGAAAGACAGAAACCAAAGTCTGTCAAATTTCTCCTTGTGTTTCTAATCTTTTTTGCTTGCACAGTTGTGTAGCAGCTTGTAAGATGATGACCTTGGGGCTGGTTTCATTCTGGTTACATTGGGACAAATCGTCAATATACTTTAGTGTCAAGATTTTAACATCCACCAGTCAATTTTAAGATTCTGCCTCTTACCTTCAAAGCGCTTCATAACCTCGCTCCTCCATATCTGTCTGATGTTCTCCATACGTACTCCCCCCCTCGTACACTCTTCTTATGCTTCCCTTCTGTCTGCTCCACCTGCTCGCCTGACTACCATGGGACTCAGAGCCTTTAGTTGTTCTGCCCCAAGACTTTGGAGTGCACTTCCACCAGATCTTTGGACCATAAACTCTCTCGCCACTTTTAAATCACGCCTTAAAACTCATCTATTCAAATTGCATACCCTTTACCATGATTCCATCTTATACCTTGCTTAGCTTTTTAACTTGCATTTATACTTTTCATGCTTGCTTGTTTTTTTTGTTTGTTTGTTTGTTTTTGTTTTTTGTTTTCATTTACACTATGTTAAATTTTATCTTTCTATATTTCACTATATTGCATTATTGCTACTTTTATTGTATTACTGTAAGGTGACCTTGAGGGTCTAAAAGGCGCCTATAAATAAAATGTATTTGTTATTATTGGCAACCCATCTAGGGTGAAGGTTCGGTTAACACCCAGAATTAGTTTTACTTTTTTTTTTTCTGCTGCTCTGAACATTCAAATAAAAATAGGTATTAACAGAGAGACACAACATGTTATTTGCAAGGTTTAGGTTCAGAATAAATTGCCTATTTAATATAACCGTACTAGTATAACCATACAAGTACAACCATAACCCTTGATGGGTGACCGATGAACTGATAGATAAGGCTTTAAATAGCCTTTACGTTTTTTGGTTTTGTTTTGTTTTTTTAACCCAAAACATAACATTTATTACACCTATCCAAATAGGTTTAATTAAAACTGACCAAGCTTTGATTTTAAGCAAAAGTAAACAACCTGCCCTGTTGCTCATTTGTCGCTGTCATTTTGTGACTTCTTAATTTAACTTCTCAAAGCTCAGTGGGATTTGTAAGCATTGCCACAAGTTCCTTAATTGATGGAGCCTGGTGACACTGTTCTGTGACCTACAATCTCTGAGTAATGAAAAGACGTGAACCGGACGCAGTAGCATGGTGACTGCTTTAAAAGTTATGTTTGAAGCAGTGTTTCAAGACCAGGCCTGACCTCTGTGTCTCGATGTTCAGACAAATTACAGCACTGGGTCGATAAAGGAACTCATTAATCTGCCAAATGCTATCATTTATGAGGCAGAAAGCCTAACTCTCTTGGGCAAAATTTGGAGAATTTGATTCCTGTTCACTAGATGCCGAATTATTTATGATCCCTTATATTTAAGATATGCAGAGCATCTTTCCACATGGAAAGGTGAGCTACGGGGCAGTACTCAAAAGTCAATGCATAGTGTGAAATAGATCTGCACACACACAGCCTCCCACTGACACAGCATATTGAAGGAATGCTAAATGGTAATGTTAAGGGTGAAGCACAGTGTCACGGCACATTGCTCTTTACTGGTGACACTAAGCACCTGTGTGAAAAAGAAAATGTTTTAGTAGGCACATGGAGAAGAATAAGTAGGAATGTGAGAGTAAGAACACTCTACTCTGAATCCAAAAAATGTCCTCCCATGGAAAGTGCTGCATACACAGAACTCACATGTATGAATTGGGACCTTCCTGGAACTGTATTTGAGCTGTTTTAAGTTTACTGTAACAGAAATGTTTTTATTTATCCGTAACATTTAAAATGAACTTGGAAACAAGCTCACAATTTAGATTTTTCCACAAAACCAAAGATCTGCTTAGATCTGCTTTGTTACAGGTTCACAACTGCACTTCCCTTTCAAAACTCATAGCATATGATATGAGTCCAGAAGACAACAATAAAGACCTCTGACAACTATTAGCAGCATCTCACTGGCTCAGACATCTTACCTTTAAACAGCTGCATGCACATTATAGTCCATCTAACAGAATAGTCATGGCGTTGATATTAACATAACGCCAATATTTTAGGAATGTGACTTCCTCTGCTTTGATTCTTATCACTTAACAGCTGTTAACAATTGACCGCAGGACCGTTTATATGTTAGATCATTTAATTAGATAACTGTTTATAATAATAACGATGGGCCAACTTCTGCAGAAGTACAAAGAAGAAGAGGCTTTTTAGCCAGAAAGGAGATACTAGCTTGTTTAGGGTCATTTGGCTATATGAAATCCATGATATCAATGGATATTGTAGTCATGTATTATCCATGTAGGAATGAAAATTTATATTTACTGCATATGATATGCCCCATACTGTTAAAGAGATGGCCCCATGTCTTTCTGAAGGTGCTGTAAGGTTAAAGAGGTTATTCCTCCACCGTTATCTTCTTAAAAGTAATGTGCCAACTCAATCCCGAGCAGCTACCTAAATTTTACTCTCACAGAGGTTGATTATCTCATTAATCACATTAGATCCTCAGTGCACATGTCTCTGGTTACTTTAGCTCCTCTGAAAAAGAAGGCGACAAATCGCAGATCAGATGCCCTGATATAACTCATAAGCATGCATCTTAAAGCAGATGCCTTGTAAGCTGGAGAGGAAATGGCATATTACTAATATAGCAGACAAATGTAAGAAATGCTGCTTTAACTATTAACCACCTCATGAATTTCTTTACATCAGATTTTATTTGTACACCACCAGGGGAAAAATATTCACAGCCTTGCCCACAGATGTGTCATTAAGTACAGCAAATTTAATAACTGGTGACATTTACTTAGACTATTTCACCCCATCAATCTTTCCAAGTCAGCTGTTGTAACTTATTCCTCCAAATCATTGGTATCATCTTAGATCACATTCTTATTGTTCAAAGAAGTCTTACAATTAATTCATATTTTATTTTTACATTTGATCAGTCTAACTTGATTCACAGGCTACAGTACATACCACAGGCTTTTATGGTTGGCAGTAATTAAACCAAGACTTTTACTGACAAAACTCTATCAGCTAATTATAGAATAATTTCTAACCTTCCTTTTAATTCAAAAATTCTTGAAAGAGTAGTTGTAAAACAGCTGCATGATCATTTTCAAAGTAGTGGTTTATCTGAAGAGTTTCAGCCAGGATTCAGAATTCATCATAGCACACACAAAGAACTAGTGAAGGTTACAAATGATCTTCTTTTGGCCTCTGAGAGCGGACCCTCAGTGCAGCGTTTGTTCACCGCAATGTTTTTACCACAGAAATTAGAACAAACCGTTGGTATAAAGGGAATTGCACTGCAATGGTTTGAATCGATCCGACAGACTGCAGTTTGCTCATGTGAATGGGGAGCATTCACACACAAAAGGTAATCATGAAGTTCCACAGTTCCTATGCTGGAACAAATTCTTTTAACATTATATATGCTTCCCTTAGGCAACTTTGGATGGATGCGGCCATCTGTAGCTCTTATGTATTCGTGATATATGGATATATAATCACCCACTGATTTGTGGTCCTCCAAACATCTATGTCGCCAACCACCAACAAAGTCAAACAAATAAAAATAAAAACTGGTCCATTAATTACAAAATAGGCTGTTGTTCCTGTATCGGATATACTTAAGATTATTGAAAAATACAAGCTGGACATATGTCATCTACAAAACTGGAAATGTTTTCAGCATATATCCTATGGAGAAACTGCACTAGGATACTGTCAACCACTCAGACTTGGTGTCACAATTGAAAATAACGAGATATCAGTCATTGTACGTAGTTATGGTGGCCGAAGGTGAGCAGAAGAGCCATGATTGATTTGTCTCTAAAATGACTGGAAACTTTCTCAGCAGAAACTGTTTCCCACCCAGTACACAAGAGACTAGAGGCTAAGAAGAATTATATGAACATTTATAAGCCTGGAGAATAAAACATTTGCATAGTTTCCTGGCAACATCAATCCAAAGTTTAAAAGCTTAATTCATCCAGTGCAGTGGTCACCAGCTCCTTTTGTCCTCTTATTTTCGTTTCTCTATTTAATCATAAAATCACTGTAGGTGTCCACTACAGCTGCAGTTGTCAACAGCATGTATTAATGAAACCCTTTAAAGCTTTGATGAGAGCCTCAGTTAAAGGGTAGGG
Organism: Tylochromis polylepis; assembly: GCA_015107715.1. Classification (NCBI taxonomy): domain Eukaryota; kingdom Metazoa; phylum Chordata; class Actinopteri; order Cichliformes; family Cichlidae; genus Tylochromis; species Tylochromis polylepis. The sequence goes on along the minus strand of VVHJ01002989.1, from coordinate 18,465 downwards.
GTTTGGAAATTACAAAGAGGTGTCCAAGTTTAATTTCACTAATTTAGGTTGTTATCTATTCCAACACAGCAGAGGTGGGTGGAGTTTAACATAACGGTGTGTTTTCTCTGATAAAACATTTCAAAACAGTTTCCATAGGGAGAAAACAGGAAAAGGGAACAGGACCTGATTCTCCTGTCTTATCCTGATTCAGGATATGACAAGTCTTACTGTGTCTCAGGAGGAGAAATTTATAATATTACTGTCTGCCAGCATTAACCACAGTTATATCACACATGCCGCAGTGATGTCACAGACTTAGATCTTAACAGCAAACACTGCTGGGAGGGAACGCAAAAGAAAAATATGATATGATTATGGTTAGTTTGACTATTTTGTCAGGTTAAAGTTTAGTTGTTGAAGCAACTGACAGTGAGGTAAAATGTGGAACAAAGGACTTAAGTGCAATATAAAACTTGAGATAACAGCCACACACTAGTAAGTTAGAAAAGACAATAGAGTAAGGTGTGTGATGATGATGATGATGATGATGTCTAGTGCATGTAATGCACAACAATGAGACGGCTTTCCTACTCTACCTGAGCACTCAAAGCACTTTATACAACATGCCTCATTCACACAAGCACGTTTTTCTACCCAAGTGCTTTCTACCAAACTTTCACACACATTCATACTCCAAAGAAAACAACATACAAAAAAAACACAAGTAGATCAAGAACCAGAATACCATCATACCCATAAGTATGTGGACAATGATACAATTTTTATAATTTTGCTTCTTTACAAAACCTTTAAAAAACTGCCTCAGAGAAGCTTAAAAATGAAGACTGAGAGAGGTTAACCACTGAGTGTTGCCTTACTTGTCCCTACTTTGATAAACTATAGATTGTAAAACCGTTTGGTAACGATAACTGCAGAGGGTAAATGTGGCAGACATGAATGAGTGTTTTATTCAGAATTCCTCTGAGGTTATGATCACGGCTAAACCTGCAGTATTTCTATTCGGTGTGGGCTTTTCCCCTCACTTTGAAGCATTTTGTCTAAATGCTGCATGAGGTGTCAAAGTGTGAAGGTTTGACTTCCTTTGTTCTATTCGCGTGTGCTTTCGTAAACTGAGCTTTCATCACCATTGTGAAAAATGTTATCCTGTAATATATAAGAAGCATAAATGCTTCTGTGACCGACAGCTGAGCAATGAAGTCTCCTCGGCCAAGTCAACAACACATCTCTGAGCCAAGTCTGTCAAAATAAGCATCTCTACCGCACACAAGGTATTTGACTCATATCCTCCAGATTTGCCTGCACATTCACCTCTCTGACGGGACATATTCTGAGGTTTCTATACAGCCAATAGCCTTCAGTAAATCATCACTGCAGCACTGGAGGTTAGGATGACGTGGGAATGACAGCAAAATGAGATCTCTTCTCCAGAAAGCTATTAACCAATTCCGGCTCACAGCAGGAAGGAACCGTAGCCTCACTCACGCATGAACAATTAACATGCCAAGGAAAACTCATAGCATTTTCACGTGGGTAGTTCAGAGCTTCAAGTTTTGAATTCAATAGCAGATAAATTAAAGTCCTCTCCCAGAGAGTGACAGCTGTTGAATGTGTTAATCCAAATGTTGCAGCAACACTGCTGCTTTCTGGAGCACATGAGGGTAGCTAACCTGCAAACTGTGATTAATATGTCAAATAATAGTAATAATAATAATAATACATTTTATTTAGAAGTGTCTTTCAAGACACCCAAGGACACTTAACAATAGAATAATCATGTCAGTACTAGTAATGTCAGTACAGCTAAGGCATAATTAGAGCCACAGGGTTGGCCTTTGATACATCTCCACGCTGAACTGTCAAAGCCACTATAATTTACACATAGTTTATGGATTTATTTTCATTCCTCTTGGGTGTGATTAATTTTCTTCTTGTAGTCTGGTGGAGGCAAACAGCATGGTTGTATAATCAATCATCGGCTCAGAATGCCAGTGTGTCACTTTCATTTCACGGTTCCATTGCATGTCTTGTTTGGTATAATTGTCTCACATTTGAGACAATCAGCAGGTTCCCATCCTTTGAGTCATAAACTCATCATTCAGAGCTGAGTGCGGTGGCACGCAACCAAAGTTAGAGAAGAGAGTGAACCAAAACCACCACCTCTGACTCCTCACACATACTCTGTGACCGCTGTTGTCCCTCCCTCCTTTCTCTGCTTGCCTCGGGTTATTCATGTCCTCCCCATGCTCGGTAGCATGTCAGACGACAGAATTAAACCACAATACTGTTATTCATTTTGTTCCCTCTGCCTCAGGTCAGCACAGTGGGTGTTTATCATTCAGATTCCCTCTAAGGATGTAAAGTATGCCTCACCTGAAGAAAACTAAGATAATAGAAATCACATGAAAACCCAGCAGCTGTACAAAACCTTCAAACCTGTGTATGCATACATTTATTCTAAGACTGGATACTAAGAAAGATTTAAGAGCACAATAACTTTCCACCAAAATACAGAAGGAAAACAGAATCAGTGCCCTACTAGTGTAAGAATCTGAGAATGAATGCTGCACACATACACATAAAGGCATCTTTGTGTTCTTGTGTGTTCACTGTTGATGCTGGGACGTGTTGTGTGAACACACATTTCTGAGTGACCACGCTTGTACTAGGCTGCGTGTACTAAAAGTAGCATCACTGTGTTTTGGCTTAATCTGTAACTTCCAGTTCTCTGAACTTGGAACTTCAGGCATGAGAGTGAAAGCAGGCAGTAGAGACTATATTTTCAGAGGCCATCTTTCCTGTTTTGGCTTCTTTCATTCGTATTCCATCAGTGAAGTGATGACTTTTTTTTTTTTTCGTCTGAGCAGCGTCGCCTATCCTTTGGGAGTGGCTGGTGTGTTCGAAGTTAAAGGGCTTTTCACAAAGGGGGTCCAACAACCAGTCAGGGTATGCTCATGGAAAATCAGAAAATACCATCAGTGATTAAAAACCCCCCAAAGAAAAGCTCTTGAATATATGATTTGATAATTTAACATACATTGATGTGTTGAGTGGGACAAAATGTTATGTGTGGTTTTTTTTTTTTTAACAGAATAGGAGGAGCTCCATATCCTCACTGTAATTTCCATCCATGATTATAAATGCTACAGAGTTGAAAACGAAAACTCTGAATAGTAATTACAGGGCATGTTATTACTTGTATGAAGGCCGGTGATGCAGACCATGGGTACAGGCTCTGACTCTGTGGTGCCACCTTCTGACCTCAACTCAACTACAAGAACTGATTTTATATCACTTCATGCTATGGTCAACATCACAGAGAAAGGACATAGGATAACTGTTTAAAGCAAAAATGTATTTTATTTTAACTTATCTTCATAGACCTCACTTCTGTAATAAAGGGAAGGCATGACATGTTATTTGAACTACTCATTGTAGTTTAACTAATCTCTCTTTCAGCCTTTCCTTTATTGCTCATTCTGGATAAAAAGTCTTCCTTCTGTATAAAAAACCAGGGATCGCTACATCAGTTGCTATTGTTCTGACCTTACTGCAACCCCTCGACGCATTCATGGGCTGGCTTCTTCTGGGGGAAATGGCGTTACTTAAGTGTAGCTAAAAAAGGTTACTAGTGAATAAACGCTTGACTCTTCAGAACACAACTGAAGACAAAAGTAGATATATTTAGGTGGATGCTGCATCTTTGCTTGTGAAATACATCTTTGCTGCGATCTTGCTCAGGTGCTCTGACCCATTCCCAGTTAAAAATGCTAGACTTCTGTAGGGCATTTTTTATGTTGATCATTTTAAGTCCTATTAGGAATGTATTTAGAATGAATCTTTTCCACAGCATACATATAGTTCTATTAAGTTTTGATGTTTAGTGACTGTTCTGATACTAAATTAAACTTATGCTAGCTTACATCATTTAAAGAAAAAAAGGATAAAAGTTTGAAAGTATATACTTAAGTTTACTATTTAATCATTCTGTGTCATACATACAATTCTAACATTTGTAACAAACCAAACTACTTAGAAATGCATTCAGAATTCGGCAAGTTATCATGATTTTTATTGTGTACAGGCCTCTGTCTCCATACACAAACATGCATTAGGAAGCCCAACTCTCACTGAACCGTATAGAAACTGCACTGACGCTCTTCTCCAATAAACAGCAGCTCTCACTGTGACATGCAGGTAAGACTGATGGTGCTGCTGCTGTTTATAGGAGAAGTGTGTCAAACTCTCAGGTTTTCCTTATTGGGAAAAAATTAATCAGAAGCCCATATTCACTGTCTGCCCCCAAAGCCTTCACACCAGCATTAACATCTCCTGTGATTATTACACCATTTCTTGATTATTGTTCTTTTAATATAATTTTTAAGATAGATAGATAGATAGATTTTTTTGTGGGGGCTGGTCTGCAGGTTTGTACAGCTGCTGTGTATAGTTGTGTATGTGTGTTTTTTTAATACATCTAAACTCTCTTCAGGTGAGTCATACTTTACGATCTTTAATTATAACCCGAGTGATAAACAAACAGTGTGACCTCGGATGAAGTGAGCAGACACAAAGTTTCTTTTCCAAATAAACATTACAGTCCAAGCTGTAAGTTGTAAACATCGATCACAGTTTAGTCACCAACTTCCTGTTTTACTGTTAACCAGCTACAGATTTATTGACATTATGGATGTATTTGCTCATCTCTCCATTTATGTTTGTTACTCTGTAAGGCTTTTAGAGATTTCCAGAAGGCAAAGATGGCTAGGGCTAATAAACAGTTCTTACCAAAAAAAACAAAACAAAAAAACTTCATTACAAATTTCTAGAGAATTTGCTTTTCAGTTACTGCAGTCCACAGCACCACCTTTAGGTGCACCATCAAAAAGCACCAGCAGTTAAGTGTTAGAATTGTACAATACAGCCAGTGATCAAGGGTGTAATTACCCTGTAATTAAATGGAATTCCATGGTATTTTATTTGAAATTACAACATAATTATATTTACCTACAAATACTAAAAGGTAGGCACACTAAAAGAGGTAGCAAGTCTGCTTTTAACAGGAAACAAAGAAATAATTAAACTGTAAGTAAATTGAAATGGTCTGTAAGTAATTTTGGTAGTGCATGAGTAACACTAAGTATTGCAGGAAAGGAGACACAAATTATTCTGTAAATAATTTTAAGTACTGTGTAAGTACTTTCAAGTATTGCATAATGTAGGGCTGGAGCCTATCCTAGCTACTAAAGGGCGAGAGTCAGGTCACCAACCATTCAAATACCCATCTATGGATAATTTAGAATGACCAGTTAACCTAACCCCACTAACTGCATGTCTTTGGACTGTGGGAGGAAGCTGGAGTACCCGATGAGAACCCACACAGACACAGGCAGAACATGCAAACTCACACAGAAAGGCCAGATGGTGGAGTCAAACTCAAGACCTTCTTGCTGCGAGGCAACAGTGCTAACCACCGTGCCACCTAACAGAAATTATACTGTAAGCAGTTTTAAGCACTGAGTAATTTCTTGGTAACTTTGCAGAAAAACAAACAATATTTCTCCATCTTACATTGGAAGCATACTGTACTTTTTGGGGTGCAGGTCATATTAACTGTGGCTCCAACATTACAAGGTCATCAAAGGCTTGAAAGTGTCGATTGTATTTTTTTTTTTTTAAATTGGTAAGGGAGAGCAGTCCCTCTCACATTTACATTTGTAAAATAAGAGGAAAATTGGCATAATGAGAAAAAAAGTAACGATGTAAAAAGGCAAGATTAATCCATTCCACAATGTTGCCCGTGGCCTGAAAAGTACTCTTAAATCTTACATCCCTATCGATGTAAGATGCAAAATAGTGTTCATTTGCCTACCTTTAAGTATTTGAAGGTAGATATAATTACATTGTAATTTAAAATACACAGTTGCCCTTAGTCCCAGGCTGTATTATGAAATATTACCCCCCAAAAAAGAAACTGCTTAAGATATGCCCCTTGATGTGTCAGCATCAGCCTATTGCTGTCACTTGAGATAAGCTCTGAATTTGTTATTCCGTTAAGCTGCTGACTTTGTCCACAATCATTTAAACTACCCTGAAAATGCATAAGAGATTGCAGATATTTATATTTCATTTTACAATTTAGAAATGAATTAGATATTTGTAGTTCACTTTTAGTTGGTTTACAGAGTTTCACTTAGGAGTAGAGAGGAGACAAACACATTCCTGAGTGCAGAGGTGCCATAAAATTAGGAGGCCCTTCCCCCCCAAACCTGTTGCTGAGCTGAGACAAAGGCTAAGTGGAAAATCCCCAAAAGATCACCAAGCGGGGGCCTTAGTGTGTGATCTGATTGGTGCGCCTTAACCGGAGATGACGTTTCATGTTATCGGCGGGAGCACGAGGACATGCACACCAATACACACACATGGGGCTTCACTGGAGATTTATAGTTGGGCTTGGCCGTATAAAACTTTCACACAGACAAAGCACCGTTGAGACTGCTGGTGGACACTGCACGCGCGGCTATCTCCACTTCCGGAAGCTTTTAAAAGGTTTTTGTATGGAAATAAAGTTTGAAAAAGCCGCTGGGTTGCAGTGCATCCTTTTTTGGTGGCCTCGGGAGATCAAGGAGACCAGGGGTTCTTTTTGAAAATGTAACAAGATCTTCCTAAGTCCAGTATGAATAAGGAGATGAATTATAACAAGACAGAGACATTATGGGTCAACCGCCTCCACAGGACCTGAGACCTGAGCTAGGAGTTCAGATCCACGAGGTATAACGAAGGGCACCACACAGTGCTTTCTGCTTGTGTTTGATATTCTGTGTAATACTGAAGTGGACTTGGGAAGACCCAGATGAAATCATTTCATTGTCCATGACAGCAAGTGAACTTTTAAGCTGATATAAAGAGTGAATTATTTATGCAATAAGGGGAATAACACAAAGCCTGGGTGTATTTTACTAACTTTTATTAGCTCGAAGGATGGATTATAAACATCACAGCCAAAGACTGTATATAAGAGATGAAGTTGTCTGTGGCAACATCAACTACTAGTTCTCAAATTCTTGTTGCGACTCCTCGAACTGAGCAGGTCAATCAACTTGCCAATCGCACACACTAAAGCATATCCTGTTTTATGCTCTTTCTTCACTCAAGTTACAAAAAAATCATGTTATTTTTGAAAAGAAAAAGATTAAAACTAGGAATTGAAACTATAAATTCATCTGGAAAGTGCTAACTGAGGCCACAGATAAAACTTCAATACAACTGAAATTCTCTTTTCAATCAGTGAGGTTACGCTTGCTAGCCATTAGAAAGAATGAAAGTTGTACTGATTTCCACATTCAGAGATGTTAGCTACTCCCATCTTTAATATACACTTCATGGTCATGGCCACGCACTGGAGAGAAGGCTAGAAACAGTACATTAGGTCAGAAACCATTCTGTTTTAGATAACTTGCAAATTAACATTAACCTCTTAACAACAATCAGCTCTTGTGTTGATAATGAACAGATCTCTCTCTTCTGTGTGGCTTGGCATTTTTTGTTTCTACATGCAGCTTTATACTAACAGGCAGATCTGGTTTGGTTCCAGGCAGTAAATTCATAAGATCTTTTGAGTTTGGGGATAAATGTTTGGACCTGTAAAGCTCTCTGCATAAAGAAAAACCTGATTATTGTTCAAAGAAATACTTGGAAAAACAATGAACTTCTTCCATTCTTTCATATGGTTGTATAAAATATACTATAGTAAGATATAATTCTAACCACACCAACGAATCTCCTCTTTTCCCAGGCTGAGCTGACATTCAAGCCACTATTGAACCTAATCCTCCTCCTGTTAACAAAATTACATTCAAATGTGCATTACAGATGTTACTAATTGTTTGAACCTCTGGCACACTGTGCTCCCATCTGAACAACTGAGTGCTGCAGACAACATGTCAACATGTGGCATTTGTCCCCAGATGCAGTGTGAAGTGATTTGTTGAATTCCAGTCATCTCTTTAGAAGGCTGTTAATAGCTCTGATTTCATCTGTGGACAGAGGAGAAAGACTGTAGCCTCTCAGCTCAGGTTTTCCTGCAACAGTAAGACACATCATGGTCACCTTTCACAAAAAGCTTAACAGATCATATATGACCGCCTTAAAATAAATGTAGCCGTAGGAACAGAACAATGGAGATCACTGTGACTGAGGACTTTTCCCAATAATAATATGAAGGACTTCCCACAGGAATAATGACTGAGTCATAACCCCTCCCTGTGTATGCCTCTTAATCTAAAGGTATCTGACTGAAGGCAGACTGGACTCAGTTTCCTCTCCTGCTTCCAACAACAGAACCACTGGGAGAAATTCAGAGTTTAATGATGTATCAAAGCAATGAAACATCCATCAGATAACATTGTACTTCCTGTAAGTTCCTGGAGACCAGACAAGACATTTTTGCTATGGAGGCTGCAGATGTCATGACATTATTCTTTACTCTCAGAATCGTCATCTGATGACAGACAGCATTTATTAAAATCTGACTCCACATAAAACACTTAAAAATGTAATTATGTATTCAAACTTTCCACACATCCTGCTATCGCTGCTAAAACATACTGACTTATGACTGCTTCAAACCTAACAAGCTGAAATACTATTGCAACTAACTGTGAATGACTTTAACCCAAATCTGAACCATTTAGATGTTTGACAGCAGCAAAAAATTTAAATGTCATCCTGTTAGCCTGAAATTTGTTGCATTTTCCTAAAATGACCTAAAATACATTAGTAACTATTTATACTTCCAAAACCGATCTGTAGCTCAAAATTTGGTATAGACGCTCATTATGAAGATATTCTGGACCCAGACCATACTAGGTATGAAAATATGACCAGTATATAAGGATTAAATGCCGCATAGTGTCTCTGTGTTCGGACTGGGTTTGGGTGTTAGGGGTTGTGAAAGATCCAGAATATGCTGCACACCTTCCAAAACCGTTTGACATTTTATGAGGCTATGATCCAGGGACCCTCATAAAATCTAATTTATCGATTGAACTTTATTGTATGGAATGTTTGGTTCTTTCCCAATCGCAGTTTATGATCAAATCTATCTTTCAAACAGACTTTCTGGATTGTTTCCTTCTGGGTACTAACAAGTAATAGCCTCCTAGCCTCTCTTTCTGGTTGTACAGAAAAATAAAGTGCTTTCCTTCATATAGTCTTCATATTTATCTATGATGATGACACAAATCAGCTGGCATGTCTTAAATACATAAAGGCCTGGATGACCAGTAATTTTCTTCTTTTGGACACAACTGAGGTTGCTGAATTTAAAAATCTTGGAAACGTGGCGTCTAACCAGATAATGCCATACAGACGAAAGTATCTTGGTTTCTAGTAACACTCGTAAGTTGTTTTTTGTTTGATTGTTTGGTGTTTGGTTTTTTTTGTTTTTTTTGGGGGGGGGGGGGGGGGGTCTCCGG
>VVHJ01002987.1:0-11955 GCA_015107715.1 Tylochromis polylepis | reverse complement strand
ATGAGAAAGGAAAAAACAAAAAAAAAAAATTTTTAATCTCTCTACTTTTTTTTTTTTTTTTTTATTAAACTTGTATGACTGTTTGTAACATAGGATATTATGTTGCCCTGGGTATTGTCTGCCAAATGGCAAACATCTCTTATCCAGTTTCTCTTTTTTCTTCATTTAGAAGAATAAAAGTGTCATGTCAGATGATATAATGCCTGTCTTACAGTGCCATTCAACAGAAAAGGGCAAAACTTACATAACTTACAACTGAAAGGATCTCAGCAGGGCTGACATTACAAGCTTTCTCCCCTAAAAGTACTCCTTCACTGCTCTGCTTTGCTGTCTTCTTTGGTATTAGATAATAAACTATTTCTTACTTTGCCTTAGTCTCTTAACATGTTTGATCTATTTTTCATTCCTGCCCTTGACTGTAAATTAGTCAGTGAAAAAGGTGCTTCTGTAACATCTCTAAGCTACCTGATGATGTTCCACTGCTTTCTGTCTTCTTACACTATATATTGTTCTCAGGTACAGGGCAGACCCTTTTCAGGCTGAACAATGGCTTCAGTATCATCAGCAGCAATGTCACGGTGAGAAGGTAAGGAGACCAGAGGGAGAGGTAGCAGTCAGCCCTCAGTGGCGCTTTGACAGATGGACTTAGAGACAGGGGCATAGAGAGACAATGATGGCATAAACTGGAGAGATCATTTACCGCCCCCTCTCTCTCCTCAGCTGTTTCTATGATAGCCCAAAGAAGAAAAGATGATTACACTAGAGATTGAGATGAGTGCTGAAATAAGCAACGGCCCCGTGTTCTGTTCCAGAAAGAGGGTGTGTTTTTGTACAAGATACAAATTATGACTCCCTTGTGAAAGATCAGTAAGGTTATTATTAACTTGTCGCATACTTTCAATGTAGTTCATTGTTAGCAATATTCTTTTTCAAGCTGGAACACAGTGTCCAGGAAGCAGAGGGGGCAAAGAAACTGCAGTGTGAGCTTGATGGAAATACTCAGTAAGGCTGCTGGTGTGAGCCAGATAAATCACCTAACACCTATGTGAGCCACGAAGCAGGGAAAGCCAGTGTCACTGTGGCCTGTCCTAATCAAAAATTGAAGGGGCACTCTGAGTTTGGGTGCTCTTGGTCATTTCTGAGAGTTAAAGATAAGCAGGAAAAAAAGGTCTAGAGTGCTTCAAAGTTACATTTTATACTAAATATAGTATTTTTATTTCAAGGTGTCTTTCAAGCTCTTCACTTTTACATATATAGCTGAACCTAAAAAATGAATGAATTTTTTTTTTTTACGAGTGCCTTTTAAAAAAAAAAACACACCTTGCTGCAGCAAGGTTGTTTCATATAAATATATCAGATACGTTGTCTTTGGCAACTGGGTTTTATGTGTACTGACATTCTCACATTGCTTGTATAATCACATTAAAAAAATATCTCTGCAGTTGCCTGTTGGAGAAAACAAATGATCCAGAGAGTCGCGAGCTGTGTGTGTCTGTTTTGAAATTATGGAGGAGAGTTTGTTGTGGAAATGGTATGTCGACAATTGAGGTATACTTGAGTATCTGTCTTTGTCCATGCATCAGTTTACTGTCATCAATTTAGAAGGAAGCAGAGAGTAAAATAAGAAAAAAAATACTGTTGACCTCTAAATTTGTATTGTGGTTGTTATGCACATCTTGTCAGTATTTTATTGAACATGTTTTTTGTGCTTAATCACTCAAACTACAGACAGGTGACTCATGAAAAGTCTAGCATTTTGTGCAAACCTTGATAATTTGTGCACACTGTGTATCTGTAATATATACCTTTCATTATCAACATAGGATTAATAATACAATGCTAAATTCATTAAAACTAGGTTGTTGTTCACTGGGAACAGACAATGGGACCACTGTGTCCAGTGTATCTGTGTCTTTATTCTTCTTTGTTTTTCCACTGCTTTCAGATGAAAACCAGAAGCTGTTGATGACATGTCCGGTCGCCACACAGTCCATTGTTCATTTGGCTTCATCAGAGCATGATGAAGTGGCAAAAGAATGTCTGGCACTGCTGTCAGTGTACTCAGAGATACCACGTGGCAGACATCTGGCCATTGAGAACCTTGATTTGAGCATGTAAGATAGTACTTTATGTTATGATATTACTTTATGGAGATTCCCCTAGCGATGACTCAGTTGGAGTGAATATACAGTTATTGTCCACCATAATCGCTTTGCAGGGACGAGAATTATATATTGTATAGACAGACATAGTAATGCTCTTTTACCTCCTCCCAGCAGAGGGGGGACTTTTGTCTAGCCCTGGGCAGTATGTTTGTTATTGTCACTCCAGATGCGACATCATTTTAATGATATTTCAAGAACTTTTGCTCTGTCTGTTAACTCTGAGCAGCCCAAATAATTTGTTTTGCTACCCGTACACCTGCGGCTGAGCAGATTTTCAGAAAATGTAAAAAGAATGAGTTTTATTGTCGAAGTATTTCTGGCATTATTATCACAGTTGTTGGTCTCAGGCTGAATGCCATCATTATATGGGAACAAAATATTAATTTCATTCAGTAATATCTTCTCCCTCTCTCTTTGTTTATCTGCCTTTGCTATTATCTGAATGTAAAGGTTAGTGAGGAACCTCATGGTGTGCATCTCAAGGCCAAAGAAGCAGCAGGAGAACACAGCGGTCAACATTCTGGAGAACTTTGCAACAGAAAGCCGGTATGAATCATTTTTAACCCAACAAAATACTCAAGTCATGATCGCTTCATGCAGTCTTTACAAACTAGTAAAACAGAAAAAAGACCCATGGGACACTCTTGTTTGCCTAGCACAGATCTACCTGTATCAGCAGAGGTCCAGAGAGAAATAAACATGTGTTATCTAAGTCTTAATTACACTCATTAAAGGCAAAGGCTGCTCTGCTTCTGATCGACTTAAACTGAAAGAAGCTATTTCGGTATAATATACATAAAAACCGTATAGCTATTATAGAGCATACTAAACTTTTAGTATTGCTTCGAAAGGAAAATGACTGTGCAGTGCAGATACAAAGCTCACAGCAAATCCATCTGACTTTTACTGCCTTTGATGTGGATGAGTGACAGTCTTCAGAGACATGACGGTCAGTGCTATTTGACCACTAAAATGAACTGTCCTGTATCTCTTGTATGACTTGGACATTTTGTGCATTTGGAGAGTATTTACAATAGGGGAGGCTCTAGGGTTCTAAGATGAGTCACTGGACTCTTGTTCAGCTTGGAAAGAGGTCCCCTCCTTTGAGGTTATACACAGTTTTCTTTTCTTGAAGTTCTTGATTTGCTTTCTTCTGTCATGCATGGCTATGAAGAACTTAAAGCTAAGCTTTAACCTGACATCATTCTCTCACCTTTGACTTTATTCTCATTGTAAAAACAGTACACAGGATGTTGTCAATTTGCTACTTTCGTGTGACAGTAGAAGACCTGTCATTTCCCATATTTATACTCAGAGAAATCCTGTTTTGCATTTGCAGCAGACATGTTTATATATATATATATATATATATAAATGTGATACTCTCTTGCAGGTTTTGTATTCAGTTAAGAAGTGTTTTGACAGACTCAGTCATTCTGCCAGTTACAACATTACTGGTAATATGCAAATACTGGTTCATTTTATATGCAGTTTGTGTGCATGTGGACAAAGTACTGAAGTGTTTTCTGTATTTTTCAGAACAATTTCAACAAGTCCAATCAACATATCCTTCCGTCACTGATATCAGCTCTCGGCTTTCTGGCTAGAGATGACGTCATCCGTCACAAGCTTGCTCATGATCCAGAATGTTGGGAGGCCTTTCTGGCTGCTATTGTTAGTAATGCTTACACACTTGTCTCTTTCTTTAGAAAAGTGCAAATTGCTATTCACTGTGTTGACGTCATATGCCAAAAAAATTAAATGTCTTCTGTGTAGTATTGTCACAATGAGACAGAAAAGATGTCTGCTTATTATTTAGTCAGGGGTTTATTCTCTCTCTACACAGAGGACATGCATCACATCTGAATACAGAGAAATCCTCTACCCTTTACTTGGCTTGATTATGAACCTTTCAACCGTCACCTCCCCTGTCATCCAGGTAAGTCCTCGAGTTCTCTGGCTTTTCTCCTGACAAGTTGATCAAGGACAGTAATGCCTCTGAGACAATGTCAAATTAAGTTATTTAGTTTGAACATCTTAAGAGGAATAACATTCTTACTACAAAATCCATTAACAAAAGTAAAATTGATAGATTAGATTAAAAAAATGAATGAAAGCCAATGGGCTAGGGAAGCAGAAAGAGCAATTATTTGTTGTGACACCTATTTTAAAGGTGAAGTGAATGTGAAAATTGGATTATCCACTTTTCCATCTGTGACTTTTTGAAGGAGCTTTCTGTTTCACTCTGCGACTACTGTGTGGATCTCCTAAGACATAATGACGAGGGAATCATAACTGTGAGTAAAGCTTACTTAAGCTATGCCTTAACCTTGACACAGAATATACACTGATCAGGCATGACATTATGACAACAGACAGGTGAAGTGTACAACACTCATTATCTCTTCATCGTTATCATGGAGGAAGTGAACATTTTGTTGTGAAGGTTGATGTGTTAGAAGCTGGAAAAATGGGTAAGTGTAAGGATTTGAGTGAGTTTGACAAAAGCAAGTTGTGGCTTGATGACTGTGTCACAGCATCTCCAAAACTACAGCTATTGTGGTGTGTTACCAGTCTGCAGTGGTCAGTATCTATCATATGAGTTTTAACAAAGGAACACTGGTGAACAGGCGACAGAGTCATGTGTGGCCAAGGCTCAATGATGCATGTGGGGAGCAAAGGCTGGCCCATGTGTTTCAACGCAACAGAGAAGCTACTGTAGCTCAGGTTACTGAACTGCACGTGCGTCACTTACCTGGGGAACACCTGGCACCAAGATGCACTATGGGAAGAAGGCAAGCAGTGTGATACTTTGGGCAATATCCTGCTGGGAGACTATGGGTCCAGCAACCCATGTGGCTGTTAAGTTGACATGCACTACCTACCTAAGCATTGTTGCAGACCATGTACACCCTTTCATGGAAATGGTATTCCTTGATGGTTGTGGCTTCTTTCAGCAATATAATGCACCCTGCCACAAAGCAGAAGTGAGGTAAGGTGTTGACTTGGCCTCCAAATTCCCCAGATCTTAATCCAGTCAAGCATCTGTGGGATGTGCTGGACCAGCAAGTACTATCCATTGAGGCCACACCTCGCAACAAACAGGACTTAAAGGATTTATTGACAGCATCTTGGTGCCAGATGCCACAGCACACCTTCAGGGGGTCCATGCCTCAATGGGTCAGGGCTGTTTAGCAAGCAAAAGAGGGACCAACACAATATTAGGAAGGTGGTCATAATGTTATACCTGATTGGTGTATGCAGTTCCTTTATTGGTAAGAAAACTCCTATTAGACTATTGTATCACATATACATATATGTCCACATAAAGTCACATACTCATTGCCTATCAGTTTGTAGTTTAAAGTATGTCAGTAGTGGTCTTTATACAAGGGTCTGTTTGCCTAACCTACCTTTTAAGTCATTACTGAAGAATATATTTTGCTTACACTTTTGTCTTTAATGTATAATAATTGTTGCTGTTTCCGACTCTAGCAAACAAGCTATAAAGTGGGTCAGGCTAACAGGAAAAATTAAATTAACAAATAAACCCCCAAACACACTAATTGCATGTATATTTAATCCAGTGTTGTTATTATTATTATTGTTGTTGTTGTTGTATTGTTATTTTGTGTATTTATTTATGATTGGCTTTGCTGAGAGGAGCTGTAATGAGCATGTGTGCACAACCTAGGGAGTATAAGTTGGAAACTACAGATGCCATTTGCTTTAAACCATAAGAACGTCGTCTTTCTGGTAAAATATTAAGTAAAAATTTATTCAAAAACACCCTTCAAAGTTTTTTAAAGATGCATTATTCACATTATTGCCACTAGTGGCTTTAGACCAAGCTGGCTGCAGCCTGAAACACAGTCTTGTCCTAATTTGTTGTTAACAATAACCTCCTTTGTGCCAGCAAACAAACAGAAAAGAAGCAACAATTCTTTCCATCACTTTGTTCTATTTTGTGTACTGCACACTCATATATTGTGTGGTTTGTATCTTCAAAATATTAAACTGGCCTTTCAAATTCCTGTATAATAGTGTGATTTAAACATTTTTACCTGCAATGAGTTTGCAGCTTGTAATAGCCTTATTTTTATTCTTTTCTCCACCTGTTTCTGAAAACACCTTTCTGTTTTGTTTGTCTCTTCTAGAAGTTATTTTTCTTCAAATGTTTTTTTTCTACTAGTTTTCCTTGCCCCATAGCAGTTTTTTGATAATCTGTTATACTAATTCTCTGCTTTGTTTTTCAAGCCTCTAACTTTTTCAGTCTTGTATTATTTCATTTTCTAATGCCAGCCTTCTTCATTGTCGTCCAGAGAGCCACAGGTGTGCTAAGCACTATCCTCCCTCAGTCCTCACAAGCCATTCAGCATGTTATCCAAAGGGAAATGGTCAAAACCATGTGCAGGCTCCTGAAGGTGGTAACTGTGCACAATCATTCTGATCTTCCAAGTGAATACTAATCTGTTGCCCAAATATCACAATAGTTATCTGCTTCTTCTTGTTGAAAGATATAATTGTATAACACATACTAATTTCATAGTAGTGCATGTAACTTAAGATTTACACTATAAATTCTGTAGGCTGAATATGTTGGCTTATTTGTGAGCTTGGCTATTTCTCTTGTCCATTCATGTTTTGTATCATGTATTCATGATCAAACAACACAAAATGCAACAAAGCCAGACGCTCAAATTTTCTTCCACGTTAACCTTTTAACAAAGACAGCATGAAAAGATATTAATAAAAATATCTTTATTGATATCAGTGTTTCTCTAAGACATATGTAAGTGTGCATATGTTGTGTGTATATATGTATGCAGTAATTCCACTAAAAGGCAGTTTTTCTTCATATTTCATGGGACCTCTGACTGTCACCATAAATTTAATGTTTATCCACATTCATTCTGCTGGTTTTAATGTCATTGTTATTTTTGTGCTTGTCTACCCAGGGAACCGGGCAGACTGCCACTAAGTATGCCATTAAGACTTTGACAGTGTGCACTGCTGCCAGTCACTTGGCACGGGAGGAGCTGGTGAACTCTGATAAAAGTGAGGAATGATTGACGTGTTAGTTTTAACAAGCTCCTTCATTAGTCCATGAATAAAATTTGAGTGCTGACCTAATATTCAAATAAAGTGTGTGCATGTGTGTGTTGATTCACATATGAGGACAGTATATAGTACATCCACTGATTTTTAAAAAAATCTTTAGGTGTTTTGAAATATATTTAATATACATCCTAATTGCCTTTCATTTGCTGTTTCACGCAGAATTGTCTATTTTACGTCGTTTGCTGAGCTCCAGCTGTGATGAGATGGTCTCAGGAAATGCAGCCCTGTGCTTGGTCCACTGCCTTGAGTTGGAGGGAGTTGCCAGTAACCTGCTGGGCACTGATATTGTGCTGTTGCTGCTGCGGCACGCTGCAGGGGATGCTAAGAGGACAGCTGTGCAGCAAAATGCAGCAATAGCTCTTGGGAAGTTGTGTCGATGTGAGCCCAGGTACCCTCTCATCCTGCTCTATAAAGCCGCGTACAAACTAGAACCAAGTCGCTTACCACGTATTGCTTTGAAGCTGAAGCCTTGTTGCTTCCAGACATTGCATGCTTCCTAGGTGGCACTCTAATGTATTTAGTAGCCAGTCTTATCTCAATCAGCCGTATTCACTCTCATTGATAATCACTTTAGTCACTCGTCTCAAAGTTTAGTAGTAATAGTTTATTTTATTATTCTGCCACTTCTTTTCACTCGCAGCTGCTTGAAGTCACCAAATATCTTTCACTTTCTATGATCTCTGGTTGCCACGTCACTGCAAATCGTTTTCAGTGTGTATGTGGTGTTAACTACAAGTTGCTGATTACGTTCTATAAATTAGCCAGCCTGGAGCATTGATGGTAGAGGTGAGAGATATAGCCTAAAAATTATATCACGATATTTTAAGAAATTCCTGAAAAGGATATTTCTGATGATACAGAAAAAATAATGGATGTATTACTGATGCTTCCAGCTTGCAGGCAGTAGCATTTATATGTGTAAGTAAATAAATCTTTCTTTTTCTGCTGCTGTCATTGATGAAGCACAACCTAATTTGAAGTGCGAATCTATTGAAACGAGGCCAGCTACAGCAGCATTATAGTGTAATAGTAGTGAGACAGAGTTATCTCCAGTGACACAGCAAAAGTTAAACGTGAGCACAAAGGTAGCCTACGTAGTGGTTTCACTGGAAATTTTCAGTAAAAATATAACATGGCTATTTAACACTTCAGTTTAAAAATAACTAAAGTAACTTAACTTTATACTGAAAAATATTTTCTACTTGGGATTTTTTATCTTCGGATGACCTTTAAACCAGCAGCTTAAAGCGCTGCTCTTCACACAACTAGCGAATGCAGCTAGCAAGTACTCCAGCGTCGCTTGTTTACTTTTGGCACAATTCATATTTGTTACTTTCACCGTTAGTGGGAATAGTTTTCTTGCATATTTTGCAAAGTAATGTGCACTGTGCTCCCTTTGTAGGTACTAAATCATCATCTGAGGCTGACACATGGTCCTTGTTCTCAGACACACCTCTGAACAAGTTTTGTGCACGCTAGTGAACCTAAATGCATGATGTTGGTATAGCAACGATGTCACCACATGACAGTTAGGACTGTGCCAAGTTGTATTATACAATATGGCACAGTCCTAAATGATCAGGCGTTGCCACATCATAATGCTACACTAGCTGTTTCCGACTTCGGTGAACAAGTTATAAATGTGGGTCAGGCTAAGTGGAAAAATTAAATGAAGAAAAAAAAAAACCCAAATTCTGTAACTAAATGTATATTCATAACTGATTTGCATTTTTGAAAAAATATAAATAAAAAAATATTTGGGAAAATGAATGTTTTTAACAGCCTGTAAAATAAATTAGAAGAAAGAATCTAGCACATGTTAAGTTTAATATTGTTTCTCTGACTCTCACTGAAGAGTGAAATTTGGATATGAACATCCGTCTATTCATAAATCTACGAGGATAATAAATAAAAAGTGATCACGTTCTTAGCTAAGCAGTGATGTGCTTCTGTGGACCATCATCCACTATAGAACCTCTGTGATTATGTAACTACAACTGGAATAGTACACTTAATAATAGGAGCCGGCAGCGACAACGTGTGTCTCTTTGTTACTAGAAAGACTAAAATATTCCTCCAGGCTGAAGCACTTGCGTGTGACTGTGTTGAGGATGTGTTAGTCTTCAGTTCCTGAGCTTACAAGAGTGTAGTTATAATTGAATGCCACTCCACTAAATATATTACCACTACTTTCTTTTGCAAAAAAACAAAAATACTTTTTCTTCATTTCCAGACACACGAGCAAACTTCGAGAACTACACGGCCTTGAGATTCTGCACTCCTGTGTAAAGCTCATGTCATGAGCCCCTGACCACACATTTTATAATACCCTTCCTTGACCCCAGTCTTGTTTTCTCCTGTCTTCTGTTTTAGGCGTTGATGCTTGCTTAGCTTTGGGTAAAAGTAAAAGTAAATAAAAATGAAGAAGTGCCGGTCCTGGATGGGATTAATTTTTTTTGTCTGCTAAGTCTTAATGTTTATTAGTCTTCCTATTTATTTAATTTCATTTAAGATTATATTAATTTGTTATTAGAGAAAGCCAAGTGTGACTAGAGATTCATTAAATATTTGCTGTATTTCATTTGGATTTGAGTCTGCTTGTTTCTCCTTGTATTTAAATAAGGTCATACAGTAAAGAGCAGCAACATTCTCTGCTTATTTTTCATGTAGGTATTTCATGTATGAATCGCCACATATAAGCTGTAAGTGCACTCAGTTATACCTTATGTATCTGTATCTTATAAGATTTGAATGCCATTGTTTTATAACATCAGTTATCAAATATCTTGTTCTTGTACAGTTGAATAAGCCATGTTTGTTGCATTTTGAAGGATTAATATTGACTAGGCAACATTAACATGGTGATGGTATTTTTATTGGGAAATTGATTAGAAAAGTGAAAAAATATGTTTATACATCTTGAGTCTTTTAGATGCAAAGTTTCAAATGCAAACTGTACAGCATACAAGCTCTCTTTTATTCTAAAGAGGGACCATAAATGTGATGTGGACCTTATTGTTTAATTATGAAAAAAAAAAGAAAATCATGGCTGTTTACATTGACCTGTAAGATTTTCAATACAACTAATTGTACTGTTGCCATATAGTCAGAGTTTCTGATACATATTATGTAAAATTCCTTATTGAAATCTTTAATCTTCTAACCAGTGACCATGTAGTTGTGACTGTAAAGAGGGAGGATTACTGTGAAATCTAATCCACGTATAAATGAACTTCAGAGGACAAAAGCTCCCTGCATGGGATGACACCATCTGCGTGTCACTGCAAACAGCTGATACCTTCTGCTCAGGTGGATTAAACAGTAATAAGAGCATTTAATCACCAGGACTGATTAATCGCAAACGAGACAGAACAGAAATGAAAACACTTCACTGTTTTATACTAGGACTCTTTCTGCTTCCAGGTATGTACTCACAGTTGTGTTTATTTTCTGACTATAGTAACTTAACTTAATGGTAAGTCCTGTATGCTACAGATTAATCAGTTAATTGGCAAATTTAATAAATATTTTCTATGTTAGATACAATATGTTTATGTTTTTTGCAGTTTGCAGCTATATATAAACTCTATAACTGTACACATATATGAGCTGTAAAGTTGTAATAATTAAAATACAAGATATTGCAAAAGCTGAAAATTTAGAAAATATTAAAGCAATATTAAAAATATATAGAAAAGATTATTTATTTGTTAATTTGAAGAAAATACAAATATAAAAACAACAAAAAAAGTATTCTACAGAGTAGAATAAAGATGCTGAAAATAAAATAGCATCTCTTTTAATAAATTAAAAGAATTTTCCTTACATATATATTTATTTGTGTATCATGGCTGCTAGATGGATGGGTACATAAATAATCTCGCTCTTACTTAGCATTTTAATTTTAAAGTAATTACTTAAATTAGACGAATACATTCATAAGTTAAGACGTATTACATTCATAAGACTACTTTGTTTAGCTTCATTATCATGTTTTAATATTAATTACATAATTTACTTATCTTTCACATCCATTCTATCTGTGACCATTTATCCTGTATTTAAATATAAGATGTTATGGTATCGGGGTTTTTTTGTTGCTGTTTTCTTAGTTTGCCGTAGGGTAATAACTCACAATGTTAATGTGCAAAGATTAATTCAGTTTGTAAACTGGCTGATATCAGTGCTACAATTATCAGTGAAAACATCGACCTCAGACATTTTGTATCTTATGCATACATGTACTATAGCAGCGAGGCTCTTTTTCTAACACTCTTTTAAACTTCTCAAAATCGCCAGCAAGGACAAGTCAGATGGGGGCAAGACCACTTCTTCAATAACTGAAAGAGTGATGCTGATATAAAACGTTCACTCAGTCACTCTTATTTTGAATGCCAGGTGTTTGTACTAATGTGATTTTAACCCTGTAATGCCCTGTGTGTCAAATTTGATGAGTTTCTGAGACCTCTGTCTCATCAACATGATCAATACTTGCCATAATTTCAAAATGTCATGGCCAAAACTCTTCTTTTTGTCTAAAATTAACATTGTTGTTAACAAAAAGTTGCCGAAAATGCCCAATGTCTCAAATGCGATACAACAAATATATAATAAAAATATATCATACACAACATGATATAGTAAAAAAAAAAAAAAAGGATTAAAAGAG
>VVHJ01002981.1:0-12477 GCA_015107715.1 Tylochromis polylepis | reverse complement strand
AAATGTTTAAAATGAAGAAAAATATTGACTCATTCTGAATTTGATGACAGCAACGTGGGAGACGGCCGTGTTTATCGCTGTCTAGCATCTTCTCTTCTTTAATAATAACCTGTAAACGTCTGGGCAATGAAGGGACCAGCTGAAGGATTTTTGGAGAGGATTGTTCGACTGCAGGCAGGGCAGTTCAGCACCCACACTCTTCTACTATGAAGCCATGCTGCGCTGTAATAGATGCAGTATGCAGTTTAGCATTGTTTTGCTTAAATATGCAAAGCCTTTCCTGAACAAGACATCGTTGGGATTGGAGCACATGTTCCTCTAAAGCCTGTGTGTAATGTACCCCCATACCATCGGAGATGTAGGCTTTTTAGTGAACGTTGACAGAAACCCGCTCCTGTTTAATCCAAAGGTTGCGGCGTCCATGTTTTTGAAAAAGACTTTAAAACTTGTCTGACCACAGAACAGTTTTCACTTTTCCTCAGTCCATTTTAAATGAGCTTTGGCCCAGAGAAGATGGCGGTGCTTTTGGATCGTGTTCACATATGGCTGCTTCTTCTTTGATACAGCTTTAACCTGCGTTTTTGGATGATTCAGTGAACTGAGAGTTCTGGAAGTGTTCCTGAGCCCATGCAGTGGTTTTTATTGAAATACTTATGCATGTTTTTAATGCAGTGCCACTTGATGGGCCGGAAGATCTCAGGCATCTCTGCCTGAAGATATTGTGTTCTGTAGATAAAAATCTGGGCCAAATTAAATATGTGGATCTATCCACTGTGGGGACCCCTTGCAAATAATCGAGCAGCCGAATGAAGTTATAAAAATTTCTTTAGTTCAGTAAATCTATGCTCTTAGATATATTTATTTGTTACATTTTTTTTCATAAAGTTACAAAGAATGATTTCCAATCTGTTCCTCACAATGAGGAATATAGCTTATTCATTAAACACAGATTTTTCCACTACTGGGTACTGACTAATACCCAAACCCATCATAGTTTCTATTGTTTTAGAACATCCAGGCATCTAGTTAAGTCTGGGCATCTTTATTATTAAATTTTTCCCATTTGTGTCATCAGAAAGAAACTTTATTTGACTTATTCGATTGCTTGTGTCATTAGATTAAACAGGGTTACCACCTACGTGTGTGAAATGTGGTGTTGATCAGAAAATGGACAAAAACAGAGACAGAACGTGTCTAAACGTGCAGTTCTTTTATAATTGCTGTTATGTGCGCCACCTGTAGTATTACGTATTGAAGTTAAGGAAAATGTCATCATCTCTTTAAATATAAATAAAACATTTTATCCACTTCCAGCCGTCAGTCCAACAACTGTCGTATTCATCGGGGGGAGGTGTGTGAACGGGCCTCTTTCATCCAAGCAGCACACACTCGCTGGTTATGGAAAAGATTATCTATATGGGATTATTTTTTAAACGGACAAAACCAGTTACCCAGGGACTCGGCTGCAGCATTCAGATAAAAGATGCATCAAGCAAAGAAAACAACTAAGAAGATTGCTAAAACTGCCTCTTCTTCTGTATCTTCTTTTTCTTCTTTTGACTGCTCCCTTTAGAGGTTACCACAGTGGATCATCTGCCTCCATCTCTTCCTACCCTAGCATCCTCTTCTGTCAGACCAACCCTCTGCATGTCCTCTTTCACTTCATCTATCCTTCTCTGTTATCTTCCTCTTTTCCTGCTGCCTGGCAGCTCCATCTTCAACAACCTTTTTCCAATCTATTCACTATTCCTCCTCTGCACATGTCCAAACCTCAGCCATCAGCCTTGCCCCTGTAACTTTATCTCTGAACTGCTCAACCTGAACTGTTCCTCTGCTATACTCATTAATAATCCTGTCCATTCTGGTCATTCTGAACAAAACTCTTAGCCTCTTCACCTCTGTCACCTCCTGCTCCACCTCCTGTCTTTTTGACAGCGCTGTAGTTTCCAAACCATACATCATAGCAGGTCTCACTATCATCTTGTAAACCTTCACTTTCATTCGCTGCTATTCTTCTGTCACACATCACCCCTGATGCTCGTCCCATACTACATACATACCATCTTAACCTGGCTTCCACAGCCTCACATATAAGCTTTTTTCTCTGCCTTTGCCACCTCTCTGTCTGCTGTATGCTTTGCTTCCCAGTGCTCCCTCTATTTACCCTAGAAAACAGAAGCTTTTTTTCTTCTTCTTGTGTTTGCTAGGGTGCACAAAGATTGGACACTGAAACAATGGCTAAAGGTCATGTGGTCTGAGTCTAGATTGAAATTGTTCCGCAGTCACGACTTTATCCGGTGCAGAAAAAAGGCACATGAAGTGATGCACCCATCATGTCTAGTGCCGCCTGTACAAACATATATGATCTGGTCAAGAGTCAGTTGGTCAGGATAAGATTCAGCAATGTTGTGTGCCCAAAACTGTGATCAGCTGACTACCTGAATATACAGAATGACCTGGAATTGGCATGGAAATATTCCATTTTCACGCTCACCGCAAACCTTAACTTCAATCAGAATCTGTGGGATGTGCTTGAGAAGTCTTTATGCAGAGGTTTGACTTTCCCCATCATCGATACAAGATCTGGGTGAAAAATTAATCCAACTCTGGATGGAAATCAATATCGTGACATAAGCTTGGCATAAGCTTATTGACACAATGAATGTGTGCCATCATCAGAGCTAAAGAGGGTCCAGTGAAATATTATAGTGTTTTTTACTTCTTCTTTTTTTATGTTGCTTGGCAGTGTGTATAGTATAGCCACATGAGTTGAACTTTGTGTTTTAGTGGTAGAAGAAGAAGATGTCAATGTCTAAGCTATGCAAATCCAAAATAAATGAATCCGTCTTAAAATAAACTCACTAAACCATCGCTGCTAAAGACTGCTTGAAATCAAATCAATGAGTAAAAACAACAAGATGCAGTTCGTGTTCATAGCTGACCTTTTTTGTTAATTTGATGCACCCGTACACTAATGTTTTGATAACGTGTGTTTTTAAATCACTGACATTGCTCATTTCACTGATTATTAAGTTGACTCTTCCACAATAGTCTGCCACATGCATTGATTTCTCTGTTCATGTTCGTGTCTCATTGTGTCTGTGGTTGCGAGATCGAGAGAGAGAGAGGGCGGTATATAGTATTGCTTGCAGACAGATGTGCCTGCATCTGCTCATCTTGGTGTTTAATGTGTTTGCAGCGTTGCCTGTGTGCGCGTCCTTCATCATTGCTATTTGGTGGTGTTACCTTGTTCCATCGTGGGGCCCATTTCCCTGTAGGTGTCGGGCTGTTAAGAACCTCCAGTGGGCCTTGCGTAATGACCCTGTATGTGCTTCACATTCAGGCTCATCCATCATTGTGAAACACTGACAGAACAAAGGGAACACCAGCATGTGCAAATAATGTGTACGTGTTGGTGTTTGTGCCTTTTGTTCTTAGTAGATTTGTGTGTTTGTGTGCATCCAGAGGATTTCTTGTGAAGCAGTCTACATGTTATTGTGCTCATGCTTGTGTACTGTAGGATCTTCTGGATCCAGTGTCCTGCTACTGCAGCTCCCTGTAGATGTGGCTTTAACCTTTATCTCTCCTTCAGCATGCTGCACAGTGCACAATGTCCATAGCAGCATACAGGAAGAAGGGCAGCTTAAATCAGCAACAAAGCAACACTTTATACTCCTCAAAGTGACATCGAGGCCAAAACAGAATGACACCGCCAATGGGAATAAATCCTCTTCTGTCATGGCTGTAGCCAGATACTTGAGTTTCCATGTGGTGCCATTTCCTTTTGACAGTTTCCAAATCTGCTTGACATTAATCTGTTTGATATTTTCCGTTATTATGATTTTTTATTTATTTATTTATTTTTTTTTGCTGAGAAATGAAAGTATTTTTCATACTGTCAAGCACAAACTTATCAATACCAACTTCTTCAAGCTGAAGCGATTCAGAGATTTCGACTCATACATAAGAAGATAACCCTCTTCCTCTTATCGGCCGTGATGCACCACTTGTCTGAAGAAATTCCAAAATATTTCAGTCTTATTTTGCATAAAAAGGAGGAGGAGGGATTAGATTCCCTTGCCTCCAGCCTTTCTTCTTTCTTTCTTACTCTGTGTATCCTTTTCTCCTCTTCTTTCTTCTTCCTATTTTTGACTATCCCTATTGTCCTGATCTCAGTCTGTCCTGAACCCCTTAAGGTCCCCCCCCTCCACTTGCTCATCTCGCTCTCTCGCTCTCTCTCTCTCTCTCTTCCTCTGCCTCTTTCTCAATCTTTCCTTTTTCCTCCCCTGGCTCCCCCCCTTCTTCATTTCTGGAGAAGAGGCAATGAAATATTTAAGGCTGTGCTGCTGTTGAGGCCTATATTTAGACAAGACAGAGCCACCCCCTTTTTTCTCTGTCTTTCCCTCGTGTGTGTGCGCATTTGCGTGTGCGCTCCTGTGTGTGTTGACATGCACACCATGCAGCAGTGACTGCAGCACACCCACAAATCCTCTGCTAGGATAGGAGAGTAGACACGCTGCATCTGTCACACATTAAAATCAAGGACAGAGTCGGACTACCCAAAAGACCTCATATATGTTCCAACCTCGCTCACTGATTACTATACATCCTCTAACAGTAAGAGGGTGGAATCAGGTCTATATCATAAACTGTATATACCATAACACAGTACATTAGTTTGTGAAGACTTATTTCTTGTTCACCCCATGAAGAACACATCAAAGGAGCAACTATCAATAATGCAAAGAAAAACTACGGTTTCATTAGGACCAATCTGCGGTGTGGTGTCAATAGACGCATATCAGAAATCTCTGCTGCTGGCAATAAATGGTAAAGGCAAAAATTATCTGTCATTAAAAGAGACAGCTGGCTGTGTGCAAGTGTCTGTCACCCTAAAAATGTCCTTAAAGGGGACTTGTTTTGCTTTTCCTTATTTTTTTATCATATATATATTGTGCTTTTCTTAAACATGGTAAAAGTTTCAAATAATCTAATAATGACAGTGAATAACCTGAATATGGTCACGTCAGGTGCTCAGCTCTGTGCGCAGAGAAGCCCCACCCACCTGCTATGCAAATATTTTATTTGAGAGCAACAGCCAATCAGAAACTGATTTTAAGGGAGTGGAAAGGAAGCTAAAAAAGCATATTTCAGACAGTCTATGAACTAAGAGACTGCCCCAAGGAACAATATAAGATGAGAAGGGATTATTTTGAACTGTGATTCATGCAAAGCTTCTCTGGTAGAGTCTAAGAATAAAAATGTGAAGTATAAGGTAAAGCATTATCCAGCAGAGAGAAAAAGATGGCAGTTATTCTCGTTTTCTCACTAGTGTTGCTTAAGGCCTCAGTCACACAAGTTTAAAGACCAATTAGCAACCATCTGGTAACCACCAGTCACTGGTAATAAATGTGTATTCCATGATTGGTTGATGAGTGGTTTGTGGGCGTGTGAAATTGGTTGTAAAAAGGTATAAGGTGCTGCAAGCCTCCTTATTATTGCTTTAGTCGCTAACAGGTTGGCGAGGTCGTCAGCAGATTGCACAAAAGATGGCAACTCGACTGGAAACACTCAGACTACTCTCTGAGCTTTAGTGAAAATGGAAAAAATGCGGAATAAACCAATTTTGAAATGTGCCAGCAGCAGTGGTAAAGCACAACTTTTCCTTTGAAGACAAATGTCCTCCTTTTCTGGTTTGTATCACACTTTTCAAAGTTTCACTACAGCTCGGGGACTCTAATGGCAAGTGTTTGCAGACAAGTCAGTGTCTTTCAAACTACAAACTACAGGCAGCCGTAGCAGTTAACCAATGGGCACGAGCTTTTTTTCTCCCAAAGGTGTTCAGGACATAAATTCCAAAAAGAACTGAGTCCCTTTTCTGTTTGGTTCATTTTAAAAGAGCCATATTTGGATACACCCTGAAATTAATTGTTTAGAAATAAAAGAAGGGAAATTTGTTTTTGGCTTTGTCTTCCAAAATCAGACCCACCATAAATTGCAGGCCATGTTAAAGAACACCATTTGAAACTTCTTGGCACGTCTTCCCCTCCTAACTGACCGCATGGCTGATTCTTTTAAATCCTTGGTTCACATAATCTCTGCCGTCTTCTGTCATTGTAGTTGCTGTGCTGTGTAAGCAGCTAGAATTGGTTTCTTACAAAAAGCCTGGGAAGTCGAGCTGTCGCTACAATGTCCACAGTGACTAATGAAAAACCCTGTGCAGTGGATGTGTGGGGGGTTGGAGACATTGATAGCATCCTTGCCTGCTGTTCTCTGTGTGAATTTGGCTACAACAAGAGAGAAATGGTTTTATTATTAAAAAATTAGTCAATTAGTCAAGGAAAAGAACATTTCTAAAGAATTTTGATTAGGACTGAATATAGTGCCAATACAATAACAGATTTTCCATCCTAGTAATAAAACCGCCTTTTTTAAATTTTGTTTCGTTTAACAAACCTTTCTATTGACAATATTAATTTACTATATATCAAGTTACAGAACCACTACAGACTGTAAATAAATGATGTGCATAGTCACCTTGATGTTGACTGTTGTTTTCGGGCTGAAATTCAGAAGTTTAGGCTTTAGCTCTAACTTTTTATCCAGAAGTAACCAAGTTTAGACGAGAGGGGGACTTGGTTATCAGCTAACACTATCTAGCTTGGTTAACATGGTACTTTCTCAGCCTGAAGAGTTGCATCACGTCACACAGACATTATTCTTAAATAAAGTACAAATAAAATATTAGAATTTCAGCCACCAAAACTTGAGCAAAGGCTTCTTGGACAGGCTGTATGTATTGTTAGTACCATTATCCACACAGCAGACCATATTACTTTGTCAGTTGATTGCTTTAAAAAGACATAAACATGGTCAAGAGGTCCAGTTTAGCTACTCAGATTAGCAGAGGTGAAGCAAACTGCTAGTGGCTACAGCCGCCTGTGGTAGCAAAGCAGATGTATCCCTAAGTATAAGCCTAAGTAGAATTTTTAAATGGATAAATTATACAACAATTTATACCTACTGCAGCGGTCACAAAGGCACTAAAAACAAGTTTATTTTCAGTTTAATGTTAAAGTGTTTAGATAGTTAACAGTGCAGATTCCATTTGTATTTGCTCTTCCTTCTTTTAGCGAGAAAAATCAGACTTTCATAGACCGATTAAAACAGGACTTTTTATATGCTAGATAGAGTATTTTATATGGTGTTGAATTTAACTGTACTGTGGTTGGATTAACAACACAGATTTTGTTGTGCACCTTTGTAGTTTGGCATGTTGGCTTGCAATGGTATTTAGGCACAAACCAAAGTAGAAGTTGATGTTTTCAGTGTCTGAAATGATAATGTTGCAGGTTAATAAAAAGTGTTGGTATCATCGAAGTTGGTTAAATTAAATCACAGGAGAACATCTGCCTTCCTTGACAGTCCATCTGATAATTGAGACATTTTACAGAAAGAAATTAAATAATAAAGGTCAGAGTAGTGCACGACAAACAGTCAGGAAATGATGTTGAATCATTGTTTGTTTTAACGAGAAATGGGGGAGAAAAAAGAGAAGAGAGAGAAGAAATCATTTTAGCTAACTGGAAAATGGAAGAGAAAACAAAGCAGCAGTTTGGTCAGTATAACATGACGTCTGACTGTTGACATTAACTGAGCATCATATTTCTGTTTTAATCACAGTTCAGAAATTATTTGGAGCTAGTTATTTAATTTAAAGTGATTTTTAATTTGAAAATATTTCACTCAAAACTATAAAAGATTTTGTCCAGATGTTATAGAGAACAGTCACAGTGGTCACCGACTGTCAAAAGAAAAATCAAAATAATTTGCAGGTTTTTGTGGCACTTGCTTGCATCAGCCATAACTGTATGATTCCCCTACATTCATCCTACTAGATGTCTGAGGTCGTCTCAGTTTGAAGATTAGTGGCGTTAAAGCAGTATTTTTATACATTTACTTATTTTTTACATCTGTAAATGTTTTTACCGCATAAGAGCATCCTAGCTTACTTTCTTCTTCCCTCCCTCGTTCTGCCACTCTAAACTGTCCGGGTTTGTCTCTGTGACAGATACATCTTGGTTATATCGTTTGTTTCTCTTACTCTCCTCTAACCTCTTCCCCACCCTTCGTCCTTCTGTCTCACTCCCACTTGCTCATATTATTCATCCTCTTCTCCCTCCATCCTGTCCGACAGTATGAGTCATCAGTAGTGTGCAGTACACAGCCCTTCATTGATCAGAGTTATGTGGTCAGATTCTCTTTCTGCTTCCTGCCTCTTTTCCTAAAGACTTCAGCATTTAGCCTCCCCCTGTCTGCCTCTGACACCCCAGAATGTTTGCAGGGGGGGGGGGGTTAAACACAGTATTCGTAAGCGTGTTAGGAACAAGGATATAACAGCAAAGGAGGTGGGGATGAGAATGCAAGCAATGCAAGAAATGGATCAAATTGGAGATAACGGAAAAGGAAGGAGAGACTTTAGAGGACGTTGGTTATGGAAAAGTTGTATTTATCTGAATAAAGTCTGACTGATTTGTGTGTTCTTGGTTTAGGTTGCGTATCAGGGATCACATTAGTCTCCAGTAGTAAGATGATGTCGTCAGACAAGCTGGCCTCACTGTGTTCTGTTCCATAATTTCCTTTCTGTTTATGTTTGTGTTTGAGTAAGGTCAGTATTTTAGTCATAGACACGTAAAGGCCGTTTTTCTCCATTATGACAGTAATCTTTCTTTGTATGGGTGTATTGCAATTTTTCAAGGAGGGTGCCAGGGTTTTTATGTGACTTATGTCTGAGCCTCCAATGGTTAGAGCTGCGTTCGTCCTTTGGGACCCTTTTTCATATTTTATTATTCCGCAGTGGATATTTGAACATGGTTACATACATATGGAAATAAAAATACTTTAAAAAAATAAAAGTGTTTAGACATCAGCCTTTGTTGGCAAAGCAAAAGTAGTAGGCATGAATCTCTTACGTTATGGCCTTTAAATCAAGTCCAGTAAGTGTCTGCAGCAGCAGCAATGCTCTCATTCAAGTTAAGACCTGTATATTTTGCTGAACTTACTGTAATCTGTTTTTCAAGGTAACATGAGGCCAAGAGTTGCTGTGTCACTGAAAGTTGACTATACAATCCACCAAAGGTCCGTCAAAGGTTGTAACTGATAGGGGAACCACAAGAAAACGAGTGTCATTTTGTCTGTGATTTTAAGGTCAGGTTATTAGATTGAATCCCATCCCAGGGCATCAAGTACTACTGTTCAACGTCACTAGTATCACAGTGGTACACACAAGGCGTTCTTTGGCGTCTCCCGAGTCCGCATGGAGACACCAAAGAACGCCTTGTGTCTGTCTGTGACTTAAGCCACTGCCAGAGGGAAATCATAGTCCATGTTCCCGTTTCAGAGCTTTGTGTTTTCTTATTAGTTTAACTTGGTTTGCATTCACTTGTCAGTTTTGTATTGACTCGAGCTTTCACTCACTACTTTTTTGGTTTGGGTACCAAAAACTGCTTAGTTGGTTTTTATAGGAAAAGCTCATAGGGGGTTATAATATATCCCAGCTCAATATTAAACCTGCCTGTAGAAAAATGGTACTTACCAGGTGCATCAGGTGTGACCCCAACGGGTCCTGAACAAGGGTGACGCAACCAGCTGTACTATTGTACTGTTGTATGTGCTATTACCATGACCTGATATGTCACAGTAAGGCACATAGCTCTGAGATGCCACCAGCTTTATTTGGCACCCAACAGACTCTCATATTCCTACCGAGAATTTTTGCTAAACTTCATCCAAATAACTAAAAACAGCATTAGGCTTTTCAGGATTGTTATCTGGAAGCTGGAAGAACATTACATTTGCAGTAAATGGGACAAAACGTGCTAACACGTTGATTTGGTGCTTTGAATAAATCAAGTCCATCCATTTATGCAGTTTTTTTCTTTTTATGGGAATCAGGTCTGTTTGCTGAGACTAATTAATATTTAAGAACAAAAACTGCTGTTCAATAAATGTGCCAAAGTGATTTTTCTGTTATATGTGGAGATGGCACTAATATCTTTTATAAAAGGAGGTTGAGAGGGAGGGTGAAGGAGAGGAGTGATAAGAAAAACAAAGGGAGAGAATGAGAGAGA
Source organism: Tylochromis polylepis (assembly GCA_015107715.1). Taxonomy (NCBI): domain Eukaryota; kingdom Metazoa; phylum Chordata; class Actinopteri; order Cichliformes; family Cichlidae; genus Tylochromis; species Tylochromis polylepis. The sequence continues at coordinate 2,347 of VVHJ01002981.1, read as the reverse complement.
AAGCCGACCTGCTTTTGTCTTACTCTCCAAGGTCACCCTTTCTGCTGAATCAAATATTTCAGACTGATAGAAGTGGGCTTCTCTCTTCTCCTCTTTCCCTCTATCCTTCCTTCTCCATTTCTTCTTTCTCCATCCATCACTTGCCCCACTGCTGCTCCTCATCCCCCTCCCCCTCTTGTTTTTCACTTAACATTCCTCATCCTCCTCCCGCTCTTGTGCCCCCCCACCCCCCACCCCTTTCCGAGGCGCTGCGGATGCAGTTCCCATAGCAACCATCGGATCCATGTTTGTCTGATACGCATGCGATCCATTAATAACCCTTCTGGCTGCAGATAATAACAGCAAATCTCATACCGCAGACAGAGAAATGGGGGGGGGAGAAACATGCTAACAAAACTGTACAACAACAAAATGTAAATAATAGAAAGAAGCACACAAAAAGGATAGAGATGGATATATTGTGTAAGGGAAAATCAGCACAAGCTGGTATATTAGCTTTTAGCTGTCTAGATACTCAATCCTCTGTGGATTTTTCCATGCTATAGGGCGTATACACGCTATACTGAACCAGTATGACCTTGACTGGTCTTTGATTAGATAGTTAAGGGTGTTTCTTGAACAGCTACTTACACTTGAGTAAAGACATTTGTAGGCAATAGTTATAGACAGTTATTTCTATTTCTTAAATTTAAGCATCAAAAAGCATATATTTACATCAAAGATCAAGCATTGTATGAAAAGCACCAAAATAAAAAATGAATAAAAAAAATAAGTATGCACTGAAAATAACATCATATATATATCATATTTTTATATTTATTTATTCTTCGAGGAGACTCACAGTAGTCCAGCCGGGTAATCCCTGGGTAGTCAGGTATTCCAGTGATCACATGTGAAGTATACCAACATGTGTCATATTATATTAATTTAGTGCCTACATTATGTAATATTATTTGTATGTATTTTGTTTTACTAAATCATGTATTCATTTCTTCATTTACTTTTGATTATGGTAGCTATGGTCTTCCATAGTAATGTATGGATAACATATGCCTTCAAACCTTTTATATCTTCTAATCTGCAAGTTCACAAATTTCTGCACACACATAAAAGAGACTCAGACACACACTCGGAGTCATTGTTATGTGGGCCAGTGGGTAGTCCTACTCGTCTCATTGGCACCGTGCTGCAGCCTGGGGGAGGAGGCTGGCCGGGTGGAGTGATGGATGGCGAGTAGCCAAGCCCGAGTGCTTGTATTGTTGTGACCATGAGGATTGTGTGTTTAGGTGTGCTGACTGGGTAAGCATACATTACAGATAATACTTAGAAGTGTGGAAATGTGCATTGTTTGTCAGAGGCAGTGTATGAATGAAAAAAATGTGTGCGAATGTGCAAGTCAGTGTGACCTACTTTTCCACTGCAGAGAGCCCCAAACACCGCTGAACCTGTCTGCCTCTCCACATTTCTTTCTCCTTTTCTCTCACACACAACGATGAAAGAGGCATTGGATTAAATAAAATAGAATATAATATATATAGATATAATGCATATATATATATATACAATATATAAAGGGTAATATTTATTTTGCTTTGTGCCTTGTATAGCACACTGTATCTGCATATGTGGATGAAATTTCACTTGAAATTGCCTTGCCATACCATGTTGTATTATTACACAGTGCAGCTGCCTTCAGGGCTGAGAATGAAGCCAACTTGCTTGTGCATTTTCACGTTTGAATGACCACTTGAGGCTACTTCCAAGCGCAAGTCAGTACCGACCGACTCTCATGTTAAAATTCAAGCCTTTCCAGCAGAAATAAACATGTTTGCAGCCTGATACAAAAAATGCTTTTGATCATCTCCTTTTACATAGGAATCTTATTGGGGTGAATTTTTTTTTTAAGATAATTTACCCACTGAAGTTTTATTAAAAACTATTAACACTTTATCTGACTGGTTGTTGCTGACACATGTTGTGCAACATCTGTCACAACCGAGGCTTAAAGAGATGAAGAGAGAGACCAAATGTGTGTGTGTGTGTGTGTATATATATATATGTATATATATATGTGTGTGTATATGTATATATATATATATGTGTGTGTATATATATATATATATATATGTGTGTGTGTATATATATATATATATATGTGTGTGTATATATATATATATATATATATGTGTGTGTGTATATATATATATATATATATGTGTGTATATATATATATATACACAGGAGGGTGATTAAGGGAATTGGAGACACATGAGAACACAGCTGAACTGAATAGCTAATGAGAAAAAGGAGGCAAAAACTCTACATCACACACACACAAGACAGGACC
>VVHJ01002979.1:28669-40225 GCA_015107715.1 Tylochromis polylepis | reverse complement strand
AAAAACACAGCCATGAATAAAGAATGGTACCAAAACACCCTCCAACAGCAACTTCTTCCAACAATCCAACAACAGTTTGGTGAAGAACAATGCATTTTCCAGCATGATGGAGCACCGTGCCATAAGGCAAAGGTGATAACTAAGTGGCTCGGGGAACAAAACGTTGAAATTTTGGGTCCATGGCCTGGAAACTCCCCAGATCTTAATCCCATTGAGAACTTGTGGTCAATCATCAAGAGGCGGGTGGACAAACAAAAACCCACTAATTCTGACAAACTCCAAGAAGTGATTATGACAGAATGGGTTGCTATCAGTCAGGATTTGGCCCAGAAGTTGATTGAGAGCATGCCCAGTCGAACTGCAGAGGTCCTGAAAAAGAAGGGCCAACACTGCAAATACTGACTCTTTGCATAAATGTCATGTAATTGTCGATAAAAGCCTTTGAAACGTATGAAGTGCTTGTTATTGTATTTCGGTACATCACAGAAACAATTGACACAAAGATCTAAAAGCAGTTTTGCAGCAAACTTTGTGAAAACTAATATTTGTGTCATTCTCAAAACTTTTGGCCACGACTGTAGTAAACACTATATATACACAGAGTTGAATTAAGTGATGCCTTTTAGTGTATTTGGGTAAATCAGCAGAGAGAAGGATACTTACACATCTGGCCAAGAATAATGGTCTCTTAACTGCTGTAAATCCAGAATATAGAGTTGGAGTTGATGCCTCACTAAGGGTCTGCTGATTCTCAAACAGTTTCTCAACTTTTATCATCCCCAGGTCTTCTGAGCCCTTTTTCCACTCTTGTCCTCACAGGAAGCTGAGGAATTTGCACCATGGTGAAGAAGCCCCAGCTTGAGCACTTTGTAAATGTAGCAGCGTGTTATTCTGAAGCCATGTTGCAGGAAGAGAAAACGGTACCTAAATATGACATGGTTTATTTATTGGATAACTTTGATCCTTAATGTTGAGGTGTACAAATAAGATGTTGTGTCACATCCCTGGAGCTGTTTTTGGTAGCTGTGGTGTCTCAGTGGCCGCTGTAGTGACATGGTGTTGTGTAATGCTAAACGGGCAGACGGCTGCAGGTGTTACAAGACAAAATGCTGCGGAGAATAGAATTACAGTGTGTTGCTTTTGAGGACTTCTCTTCTTCCCTGGAAGCAAAACCCAGAGACATTAACAGTGCTTTTTGTTATTTAGTTACATATCAGCAGGTACGGCCATGAAGTGAGGGATCTCGGATAAATCACAGTCGTACACTTTGGTCTTTAAAGGGGACGTATTATTCAAACTCTGCTGTGTTTTTCCACAAAATATGGCAAAAGAGCATCCCTAGAGATATCGCATGTGGTTACATACAGGCCCCACTGGCGAATAGATGGACCTAAATACCACAGACCTGCCCTAGTGTACATTACTGTGTGTTCATGTCACCTTGACTGCTTTAGTACAAGCTCAGCTTGGCCCTTTACATCTGTTTGCATCTCTCCTGCACCCTGTACTGCATTTCAACATGTTTAAAATCCCACTACAGCTGATCTCATTTACATAATCTTCAGTTTTTGTTTACAGACAATGGAATGAGTATGAAATATGAAGACACAAACTACGACCTGGCTTGTAACCTGTCGTCAGTTATGAGCCCGTTCTTAAAGCTACTGCTCTGCATTGCTAAAATTCCAGTTTTAGAATTGAACCATGGTTCATAATCATAAGCTAAAATCAGTGGTTGTTTGTAATTTCAGTTGTGTTGCATGTAAAATGATCACAATGAGAAAGATAGACATGAATGAGAGACTGATGTTTCTATGCGGCACACTATGTGCTGCACTGCTCCCAGTGGCTGGTGCTTTCGGCTGCTCCTGTCTGTCTCTCGCAGACTGCTTGCTAAAAAGGAGATTGGGCAGCAGCAGCACTGTTTTATTTAAAGCTACAGGCACTGAAAGAGTCTGTTGAAAACTGGGGGTATAAGCTGAACATGTAAAGCCTGTGTCAACTTGTTAAAGTGGTATATAATATGTCCTCTTTAAAAGCACTCGGGTGTGGGTCTTTTAGTTTTGAATTTGTTTGAAGAGGTTTACAGACTACAAACAATGCATGTGTGGGTTCCAAAAGACTTTGGTTATAAATGCATGAAAAAAGGTTTTTTTTTGTTCTTTGTTTTTTGCACCAGGTAAGGCCATTTCACTGACAGGTTGAGAGTTTTTTTTTTGTGTTTTTTTGTTTTTTTAACCCCAAACAGTCAACCCGTTATCTTTTTATGTGCTCAAAATGATCGGAGTGTTGACTCGCTTCAGTTTAGTTTACGCAAGCACTAGCAATACATAGGAGTATATGAATATTAACAACATTTGGAAATGGGAATTTTCATAGGGTATAGACAGAAAGTTGAGCAGGAGAGAGGGTTAATAAAGAGAATCTTGTGCAACAGAATATCAGAGCTGGTTTTTATGAAGAGCGCCTACATAGAAGTTTGTGATTTCTAAGTGTAAATTAACTTTGAGATGCCTGTTATTTCAAATAGACCATTATGCAGTATTTGTTTAAAGGGCAGTATTAAGTACTAAGTGCTTTTTTCCACCGTCTTCTAAAAATTTAGCAGAAATAACACAACAGCTTCACAAACAAATATCACATATGCAAAAAAAAATTTAAACCTGTTACACTACTAAGGTTACTCCTTATACTGATTAGGTGTATATATACTTTTTTTGTTTGTTTGTTTTATACTACTGTGCAAAATTTGGACTCCAATATGATAAGGTGGTTACAATGTGGTAAGTTTAAAAAAAAAAATAAAAATCTTGTAAAAATTTAGCATAAGTGCTAAATGTTAGATATTTTCCTGAAGTGTGTGCAATTCATGAGAGAGAGAGATAATTCGATAACAAATCTGTAAGAAGCTTAGCTAAGTAAACTTAGTCGTCCTCTTTCTCATTTCAGATAAACAACATACTTGCCTTTTTTCTTTTTCTTTTTTTTTTTAATGAATAATGGAACCCTAACCCTTGGCAAACTTTGCCATCACATTTTAAGTAGTTAATGCTTGGCATTATTTTAATAAGCTAATTCTTTCCCTTTAATATATTACACTACATTACATTATATTAGTCTAATTTACTGTCAATTAATAATAATCAGGTTTAAAAAATAAAAACCAGATGATGTTAAATGAGAGATTACATGCTTTTTTTGTCAATTTACATGACATTAAGTCTCCATAAGTGTTTTTCATAAAGTGTCAGTGCATATACATTGCTTTTAAATCTCTATTTTATCAGTAATCATTAAGGGAGAAATTATATTTATTAGACTGGCAGTGAAAAACCTCCAGAAGTAGACTGTAGGTAAATGTTGCAACTCTGCTGATGCCTGTTTAAAAATATCTAGAAGTACTTTGATAATGAAATTTTCAGTGCCAAATTACTGAAAATAATAGTGAAGGCTTATTTAATCTTTCATATAAGATGAAGGTGCAAAGTGGTGTTTGTTCCAGTGTTCCCCGTTCTGTGTCATTTGCTTTTTTTAAAATTTCCTCTAAGTGAAATTTCTATTTTTCCCTGATAACGAGTTCATCCACACATAGTTGTGAGTAATCACCAGTCAGATTTTTTTCACATTTGTATCAAGGAATCATCTTTTGTCCATAATTTGAGGCATAACAGATGGGTCTAAATAACAGTATGTTCATTGACCCCGGTTGTGTTTGCCAAATAGAAGAGCCAAAATAGAGGCACAGAACAAATTGACAGTGAATTCAACCATAAAGCCAAAACTGGCTCACTTCTGTACATGTAGTTTTATATCTAGGTTTCTAATAAAATCAAAGTTAATGTTTTTTGGGGTTTTTTTATGGTTTAATGGTCAACCAGGACTCCACCAGAGCTCAAGTACAGAATTTTTTAGGCGTAACCAAGTGGTAGATGGTTTCTGGTTTGGTGCCCCCAGATCACTTCTGTCCTTTGGTAGATCATATGGTCCTCCTGGCTTCATTAAGTGGTGAACTTGCGCTAGGATGGTCTGTGAAGGTACTCAGTCATCCAGGTCATCGTAGTCGTAAAGAGCTTGGAAAGAAAAGCGTCTGGACTTCTTTAAGTTTCTTGAAGACGGTTCACCTCTCATCCGAGAAGGGCCAGCTTCTTCAGTTAAGATAAACCTTTATTAGTCCCACACGTGGGAAATTTGTTGGGTCATGGCAGAAAGTGCACAGTACAAAGTTACAGCAGCAAAAATGAAGAAAAACAATAGAATAGAATAAGATAAAATAGAATAAGATACTATATAAAATAGAATAAAATACTATGTTGCATCAGAAAAATTACACTTAGTAGTATTGCACATAAGGGAGACAAGGCGAAGGCTATCATGGTGCATTGGATGTGTGTCTTGTCTGCACGTGTGTGGTCATCTGCAGAGACCATGTAGAGTCTGACAGCAGTTGGAAGGAAAGACCTGGGAAATCTCTCCGTCCCACATCACGGGTGCCGCAGCCTGCCACTGAAGGAGCTGCTCAGTGCTGTCAGAGTCTCCTGCATGGGTTGGGAGATGTTATCCAGCAGGGATGACAGCTTAGCCACCATTTTCCCGTCACTCACCACCTCCACTGGGTCCAGAGGGGATCCTAGAATAGAGCTGGCCCTCTGGATCAGCCTGTTCAGTCTCTTTCTGTCCCCAGCAGAGATGCTACTGCCCCAGCAGACCACACCATAAAAGATGGCTGAGGCCACCACAGAGTTATAGAAGGTCTTTGGGAGTGGGGCCTTCACTCCAAAAGACCTGAGCCTCCGCAGCAGGTACTGCCTGCTCTGCCATTTTCTGTAGAGAGCAACTGAATTGTGAGTCCAGTCCAGTTTATTGTTCAGATGAACACCAAGGTACCTGTAGCTATCCACAGCCTTAACGCCCACTCACATCCTGGGCCATTTGACCTCAATAAATCACATGATAGGGCGGGGCTTGGTCTCACAATGGGTCCACCTGAAACCTTGGCTGATTGTGCCCCACATCCGTTTTCACACCTTGGCTCGTGTGATTAGGCAGAGGATCAATAGGGGGTCCACGACCCTCTTGGGGATACTCCCATAGGGCTTAAAATCTGGGATTCTCCACAAATTTCTCTTAGAACTGAAGAAGCTTCTTGGATGAGAGGTGAAACGTCTTCAAGAAACTTGAAGTCCAGACGCTTTTCTTTCCAAGCTCCTTAGATTGTGCTGGGATGGTTTGGAGCTGGGATGACAATTGGCACCTCCAAGTCTGAGGCCACAGTTCCCAACCAGAAAAGGGTGCAGTGCTCATTCCACTTTGGGGAGAAGTTACTCCCCCAAGTAGGGGAGTTCAAGTATCTTTAGATCTAGAGAATGGGACTAGCATGTTGTCTGAAGAGATGCAGGTGCTGTACCAGTCCATTGTGGTGAAGAAAGAAATGAGTGTGAAGATGAAGCTGTGGTCGTGCTACATTTCTGCCCTCACCTATGACCACGAGCTGGGGGTAATGACCAAAAGAACGAGATTGTGGATACAAGCAGCGGAAATGAGCTTCCTCTGAAGGGTGTCTTGGCTTGCAATGGCTATTGAGTGGACTCACTACTGTCTGCATGCTCAGCTCTAAATTTTCTGACTTTCTAATATCACGTTCTGTGACATATCTACTTTAATCTTTTTGTTTCTGTGGCATTCTTGCCTTGCAGCTAAGTGAGGCGCCCCCTCATCCAAAACGACTTCACATTCGGTACTGTGCTTGTATACTCAGCAATACACCCATCCAATGTGAAACTTTTGATTGTTGAAATAGGGAACTGTAGTTCAGATGGACATAGATTCTTCAGTTATAGTTTTTTTTCTTTTAATATTTAAATTTTTTTTTTTACAAAACTTCAGAGCCAGTTTCCTCAAATTGTGGGCTACAGGCCATTGGAAGTCCTTGGACATTTTTACTCTCTAACAAGAAAGTAGAAAGAGGTTTTCTCCTTAATGTGTTCCAGCCATCTTAGCAGAATAAGACAAAACTTTGGCAAATACTGATCAAATTAAGTGTTTGATGTGTGCTTTTTCCCTCGATAATAGCTGAGGTAACTCATTATCTGCAGTACAGTCCTACTTTGGAATACAGTGCCTTCAATCCCCTACACATGGGAAATTTCCCAACATTCATCCACCTTTACATTAGAAATGTATATGTAGCTGTGCCAAGGGGCGTCTTGGCTCTTTTTTCTGTTAAGGTGACACATGACAGGCTGAATTACTTTTTCCATTGTTTTATTTACACAACTGTTTTGTTAATTGTTTTCTAATGTGTTTTCTTTTAGCACATTTCCACATTGTATCCATAAGAGGTGTTATTGGTAATATGTGTATTATGTTTAGATACTTTTTGGGGGGAGTAAGTGCAATGAAATAAAAGACAAATCTTAGTGCAATCTCAGCTCTATCATCAAAGATGTGCTTGACATGCTGACAGTCTGAACAGCTGACCTGAAGACTGGAGCGTTTTTTTTTGTTTGGTTTTTTTCTGTTTAGTCTTTCTTTGCAGTGTAAAGAAATTGTGAATGGTAATTACCTAATTATCCTCATCTGTGAGTTTGTTTGCTTGTGTTACAGCACGTAGCTACACGTGCGGGGTTTTCACTTCACTCAAAAATGTGGACAGTTAATCAGAAATGTTAAAACACACAACGGGATCTCACTGACTTGTATTTTCTCTGTATCCTCTAATGTGTGGCTCGTGTGCTCATGACAGTAGTGATGCTTTGATAACGTGGGACCTAAGTGGTTGGCCTAAATTAAATGAGATGTCTTAATATCTGTATAACTGATGTAATAACTTATGACTAGTTTGATGATTAAAATTCCCTCGTATTACATTTGAACATGCCATTTTTTAAAAAAAAATTATTATTTTTTTGGTGATGCAAGAAGGTCTGACAGTTGCTTTCAGTTGCTTTTGGATAAATATTTGAAACCCCACTGAAAATTGTTCAAGGGGAACACCAGTGGCCTGATTCCAGGACATCGGGCGTTCCTATCAGCCTCAAAAAACTGATACAACATTATTACAGCGCTATGCAAAAGTCCCCTCATTTCTTTATATTTCGCAATCAAGGAGCCAGGCTTTCATGGAATTTTTTTTAAGTAGTCTTGAGCAATAGTTCTTCAAATTTTTTTTCTATGTGAAAGTCATGTCTTTCAGATTGTGTTCATGTGCTGTAGATAGGTTTTTAGGCCTGCCACTTTTGTCGTCTTTTGCCGTCCACCGGTCCAGTCTCCAGAAATTTAAGAACACACCATGCTTGGATACCATGCCAAGTTTTTGTCTAATAGCTCTTTAATATTCACCTTGTTGGTTCGTTGTTAAATTGTCTGTTAGGTCTAGACACAACGCTGGTTTGTTAGGTACCGTTTTTATGCTTGAATAATTCATAGGCTAGTGTTAAATGGCTTAACAAACAAACAGAAGGAAAAAAAATATCTAAAAATGATCAGATACAAGGATTGGAATGAAAATGAGTGAAAAAGCAGCCAGTGTCCAAAGAAAAAATTTAAAAATAAAGCCTGGAGAACTATTGCTTAAGACAACTTTAAACTTTACATGAAGGTCTGGCTTCTTGGAAGCAAAATATAAAGAAATGAGGGGTGGCTCAAGACTTTTGCACAGTTCTACATATCAACAAATTATGAAGCAGGATACACTGATCAGGCATACAATTATGACCAATGACAGGTGAAGTGAATAACACTCATTATCTCTTTATCATGGCGCCTGTTAGTGAGGACAAGGACCAACCCCCTCACCAACTTACAAGACTGTTGCTAACATCTTGGTGCCAGATATCACAGCACACCTTCAGGGGTCTAGTGGTGTCCAAACCTCAAAGGTTCAGGGCAGAAGGGGGGCTAACACAAGATTAGGCAGGTGATCATAATGTTATGCCTGATAGGTGTGTCTCGTGTTGCTCAGACTGAGATTTACTAGATCTTAGAAAATGACTGTAGTGATTCGATCAGGGTTATTTTGGCTTGAAGAGACCTCTTTATAACAGAAAAAATACATTATAAAAAGTTTGAAGCTGGACTTAGAGTCAAATGAGGAGGCCAGTTCTGCTCTAATTTTGAATGAGGAAGTCTTTTTCATGGTTCTGTTGAAGGTACATTACATGTTAAATGTTTGCTTGCATGAGTGTGTTTAAGCTTTTGACTATAAGAAAATATCCCTACCACCACATGCCCTCTAATAATCACATTATCTACATTTTAAATTTGTACAGAAATGGACATTTAAACCTTTTGCTCATTGACAAAGTAAGGCTCTTTCTGCTGCTTTAAGTATTCATGCTATGCTAAGCTAAGCTAAACAGATCAAGCTCTTTAGCATGTGATGTAAGAGTGGCATCAACCTTCTTATTGTCCATCCATCCATCCATCCATCCCAACTGTGATAGGGTGAGACCTTCTTACCACGAGGAAGTGAATTTTCCAAATCTTTTGCTTTGTAAAGATTTATATTTGCTAAACAGGAGGGCTTATGCAAAAGATGCATTGGATGATGAGGAGTGAAGTTTCCATGCTTTTTAAGGGATGAACCAGTGATGGATTTCAAATGTAGCCACTGTGGCTTGTTTATGATTTATAGAGTGCCAAAATGATTACTTAACCTCCTAAGACCCGAACTCTTTCAAGGCATGCATTTTTAATTTCTCTTTGCTATTTGGGCTGATTGTAAAAACAAAGAATCATCTTGACCCCTTAACCCTGATGTAGTGTCTGACAAAAATGATATTCACATATGAGGACATTTGTTTTAAATTTCAATAGAACAGTGGCAGTATAATGTCCTTCTAAGTGGATGTCAGGCCCTTGTAGAGCAAAATTTAGTATTGTGGTCTAGACAACCCAAAATGTGATGTCCACATATGTGGACGCCAGGTTCTAGGAGGTTAAATGTGTCATTATTAAATTAAAATATCAAAACATTAAATTATTTAATGGCTTCTGTGTTGCAGTGCATCGTACATTTATTTAATCTAATCTAACCTCACCCTTCAAAATCGGGGGGCTAACTCCAGGGAGCTCCAAGCCATTGCATTTTTTTTAAATACACATTTTCCCCAGTGTTTCCAGTTGTTTCTTGGTTCCAAGTACACAGAGTTTGTTCTTGTGTACTTGTTGCTTCCTGCCTGGCAAGTACATTGAAGACTTCAGACTTCTGAGGATGGCAGGACACAGCCCACATGTAGATAGCAGCATATTTGATAACATCAACTCTGTTTCACTGTGCACTTCACTACCTTTTCACACTTATTATTAATATTTATAATAGAAATAACACACAATTGACTGAATTACATGTGTTCTTTTAAAATGTATGTGCAATTTTAAAGGCAAGAGCTCAGCTATAAAAGGCACATGAATGTAAAATTATTTGGAGAGCTCATAAATGCTGGACTGGTTGAGAAGAAGGTGGTAAAGAACTGTACACCAGGATATCAAATTAGATATTAGTGGTTAATCAAAAGACTGTTCACAAAGATCAGATTTTTTTTTTTTAAATTCTAGTGAACTTTGAAAACTTTTAACAAACAGCTGCGATTTAGAAGACAGTTGAATAAACATTAAAAACAGATAATTTGATCATTTGTGGAGCAGGCTTGACATCGCTCTTCAGGGTATCCATGCTGGATACCCTCAACATGCTGGACCGGATGTTTCTGTTCTCAGTAAAATGTTCTCATTTTCTTCCCTCCCTATTTTTAATGTTAATTTTAATTGAAAATATGTTTGATTTTTAAAAAAAAATAAATAAGTATAACACAATTGAACATGGACAAACATGACTGAGTTCAAAGTATACTGACAGCACTGCAGTGAGACTCCATACAGTTTAAATGATTGGATGATGCACCTCAGCACAGGAAACATTAAATACGTTTAAAAGAAAATGATATTTTAATTAATAAATGTACATTTAATTATGAATTTAATAGATTACATCCAATTTTAAACAATTTAAATAATTATTTGATTTATTCATTTTTGGCACTCTCTGCATGCCATAATCTTTATGGGCCAAAAGCCTGGGATTCACTGCGGATTGTGGCTACTAAGATTGCACCTAAATCAACAATTTATAGGATCATCAAGAACTTCAAGGAAAGAAGTTAAGAAGCCTTCTTAACTTCTTGCCACCAGTGCAGAGCTTGCTCAGGAATGGCAGCAGTCAGGTGTGAGCGCATCTGCATGCACAGTGAGGCGCAGACTTTTGGAAGATGGCCTGGTGTCAAGAAGGGCAGCAAGTGTGGGGCTAGTGTGGGGCTAGAAAAAAAACCAAGCAAACAAAACATCCACAAATGTTTCTGAAAATGTTTTTTTTTTAATTCGCTCTGCCACAAAGCTCTTTATTTCAGGACATAGAATATCAGGAACTTGCAATATGCTATCCTTCAGAAACTGCCCTTTGGTGAAGAGCAGTTTCTTTGCGATTAATTCAGTAACCACATAATGTGCTTCAACGGCAGCATCAGTGTCCTTACTGGCTTTGTGGAAAAGTTCTTGCTGGGATAGTAGTCCACTTTGTAGCTGCACAGCTAGTTTTTCCTGTCATCTCCCTTGTTCTTCTCATAATGCTCCATCCATCCATCCATCCGTGTTTAGTCGCATAATGACGCTTGAGATTATATTCCTTCAGAACGGCAAGTTTCTCCTTACATAAAGCAGATCGCATTTCCACCAAACTCAACAAAGAAATACTGTAATGTCCATCTTTCTTGAAATTTTCAGTGTTCGTCATCCACTTTTCTTTTAGGTTTGGAAAGCAACGTCTTCTGCTTCTTCTTCTTCTTCTGCTAATACTACCTTTTCTTTTTATCCTGCTGCTTCTTCACGTTATCTGCCCTAATCTCATCAAAAGCTGCACTTACTTTGCAATTATAAATTACAAAAGAAATAGTTGCCTTAATTGTGGAAAAAAACTAACTAAAAAAGTAACTCCAAGGGCCAAATTGCATGAGATTTTTTACATCAATTTGCAGGCTGAAAGTAGAGGTGGCGCAGTCCACTTCCGGGCTGTGAGCTGGGAGTTTGAGACCCCTGCTATGGACTATTTGGTCTTTTTTGATAGCCTTCATTTTGCTTTGTGAGTAAAAGGACAACATGAACACAATGTCCACTGACATGATAAGGTCCTTAAGGTGTTTTCCCCACTTCACCGAGTCTAACAAAATCTGTTTTTTTTTTCATATGATGCAAAACTTGAAGCACATGAAGAGAGAAGCAGCTGAATGTGAGGTTAACTTGGATGGTTCTTCTTTTATTGGACTGATTTCAACCAGTTTTCTTTGAATCTGTGAATTAAATCATTATTAAAGCATTACCAGATAGCACAGTATTAATGTTACTAAAATATATTTAAATGTACTAAAAATTAAACACAGTTTCAGCATCACTACAAATACCACAGAAAAATGATGTATAGACTTTATTATTTTAGTTATTTTTACCTTCTGTTGTATGCCAAAAAAATATAATCATGAGAAAGGGGGGGGGGGGGGGGACCATGGA
>VVHJ01002979.1:0-12387 GCA_015107715.1 Tylochromis polylepis | reverse complement strand
CACCATACACTCTCACTTGCCAAGTCTCTGCTCTCAGAATTATTTTCTCTGGGTTTACCTGCCATAAGGTCTGCTATACTCCTAGCTCCATCACTGCCAAGCCAATCATTACCAACTTTCAAAAAACACAAAGCTGAAGGTGCACCGACATGGGAATGTCGCATAGATGCAAGATTTAAAACTCTATTAGACTGTGAAATACAGACAGATTTGCCTGGAGCTGAAAGTCCGTCACTACTGCTCTAATGACTTAAAAGACACATGTATGATTGCTTTAACGGCCATATGTGCTCAACTTGGTTTTATTCATGTGGAATGTCACCCTTTAGCTGATGTGGTGCATCCTTAACTGTTTGGCATTCCCAGACTGATGTACTAATAAGAGCCAATGTAGATACTGATGTTTCCCTATTGTCAACTCTACAGTAACTGAGCATTAGTGGTTTTATTTTGAATGGATTGCTTTACTCTTTAATCTAAATGTGTGGCGTATAAAACGAGCAGACATTTAAAAGGCTGAGAGGGTTTAATGAAATGTAGGATTGTTTTTAGAGCATATATAATATTAGAGACTTATCAGTCTCTTCTGAGCCCTTCAAAGTTATGAACTAGATTTTTATCTGTATGACAATAACAATTTTCCAGATTTTCCAGATGGGCAGTCAATCAGCAATCTGATCATAAACCTCTACCCTCAGTAAGGAAAGGATATCTAAACTGTGAATTTAACGGTGTGCTGCCTTTAAAGATTTTTTCAGTGAGAAGAGAGTTTGCAGTGAGTTATCCCCTAACCCATAACTCTACCTCCATTAAGAGCTGAATCCCTAACAGGGTTATGCTTTCCAATTATACATAAATACATTTAGTATTTTTTTTTAATCAGATGTCATGTTTTGCACTTTTAAAATTCTTAGTTTCATTTAGGCTTTAATTTTAGTTGAGTAAAAGTGTCATTTTTCCTAAAGATAAAACTACCTTTTAACTAAGTGCACATTTTATTTTACAAAATAAATAACTTTTTCTTATATTATAGTTATAAGTTCAAATTGTCCTGCTGTACATTCCACATACAGAAAAAGACAAAGTAAAAGTAATTCACACTTTTGGTTTTGTTTTGTTTTTATCATCCCTCCTCTATCCATCTAGCCAGATACTCCTGTACTTTTTTCTCTTGTCTCAGTTTGTGATTTCTTTACTTTGTTCAGAATTTGGTATCATGTTACAGACCGCACTGTTTCCAAAGAAGCTATTTCTTTGCTCTATAAAACACAACACTTGCAAGTCATGCAAATTTAAGGTCAGGTCCTTCTTATGGGATAGAATGATTTGTGCATGTGCCTTCGAGATTTTGCCGCCAGCAAGTGAAACCACCCGAGCTGATTGCAGTCGTTGGTTACCACTGTAATCAAACATGGACTACAATCATGGCTGCTACTGTCAGACACCAAAATCCGGTGGCTGTTGGACATCTACTTGAATGGAGGACAGTGGCAAACGGCACTTGTGGGAGACTTCGCCTCCAGGTCTGTCTACCTGTACACGATGGATAAGGAAAACAATATTGGCGAAAATGTGCAGAGAGCATAAAATGAAAAAAAAAAAAATCATACTTTTACTAAATATGGGAATAAAATTGATTTTTATAATATATCTATAAATATGCATCACAGGCCAGACAGGCATATAAGCCTGCATGTGTGCACTTTCATGTATAAACAGATGTACACATATGCATATCATACAATACTTGAAAGTGGATCGGAAATAATCACATAATATACAACACATAAGCTCTTGCAACGTCAGAGGGAGTTGAGAATGCAGAGAGTTTTCTCATGCCTTGGTGCACAGATTTACATTCAGTTTGTGGTTTAGGATCAAACCGGCATCTCAAAGCTCTTGCAGAAGTCTGAATGCACCACGGCATCTTACGCAACCTCTTTGGGTTATCTGCTGCGGGGCAACATGAACGGCCGACACACGGCAGCTGAGGGGGGACACTGCTCATGAAAAAAAAATCACACACGCACACAGACATGACTTCAAACCTCCATTGCACCCATCTTGTCCGCTGAACGGGGGTCCAGAATCCCAGGGTATGAAGGAAAAAAGTGCCAAGGTAACAGAGCTCAACAACAGAAAAAAAAGAGGAAAAACGAAAAGGAAACCAACCAAAACAACACAGTAAAGGTGACAGTACAGAAGTGGGCGGGCAGAGAAGTGCACAATGGGATTGTCTTCACTTTAGGTCCAAGACATCTTCTTCAAAGGATGTGGAGAGGGAGAACGCACTGGTGAGAGGCGGGCTCTCTGGCTGGAGCACCGCCTTCTCTGGCTCCGCCTCCGAACTGGATGAACAGTGCAGCTGGACATCCTGATCCACTTCGCTGGACTGTGAGGCTAGCCTGTTGTGCACAGAAAGACTCATGTCTCAAGCTCAAGCTAGCATTAAGCAACCATCAAACGTGCAGCTGCTGTTTAGATGTGTCACCTGTCGCTGTTTGTGGATGTCAGCGCTCGTACTTTGGGCTCCTCCTCAGTGTTCTTTTTGCTCATCTTTCTCTGTTTCACCGATCCGCTGTCTGGTTTCCCACTTGGTTCCTCTGTCAAGCCTTTGTTGGTAGGAGACAACAGAAAATGGAAATGCATTGGAAACCTTCTTTTGCCTTCCTGCTGAGACCGGGATGGTCGATATCCCATTTATATCTGTGATTTAAAATGACTTACAACTGGGCTATGTAGCTTAACTTAACATGAGTGTCATAGCCTACAAGCACTAGAATCCACATATTGTGTCTAGTTTAACCTGTCAAAAATGCATATTACTATAAAATTACATAATTCCCCCCAACAAATGGCTTTTTTGAGGGAATTATGTGCTAGATAATTTCAAGCCAAAAGTAGTAATTTTCTTGGATTTTATTTTATTTTATTTTTTTTTTACAACTTTTCCGTTTAATAATTCCACAGTTTATGAATATGAAATATGAAAGTATTTGAAGGTGGGGACAGATAGAAATGGCCACTTTAGACAAAAGAGTAAATGTTTCTCCATATGTTAAGCTAATGTTGCTGTAAGCTTACATTTAGTGTAAAAGTACCATATAACAGTGGGATGAATCTCCTCACGTAACAGGAAGGCCAATAAGCACATTTTTCCAAATGTCAGACTACTGATTTGTGACTTATTACTCTTAAATGTCAAAAACTCTCAGTTTCTCTCATGTGTTTGCTTTTTGCCTATGTTTTAAAAAAAGCAAACTCAAAACGGATCTACTTCAAACTTGGAAGGTACACATTGTTTGGGATCTTCAGGTTGTGGGTGTCGCATTCTTAACCTCTGGATTACCAGTTGGTCAGTGCAACTACTTGTAATCGTTTGCTAAATGTGAAAAAATTCAATGGACTCACTGGGCAACCACCAATTTTTAGTAGTCGCAAGGAGGTTTATATCATATCTTTACTCTACTGTGACTGAGCCACTAAACTGTAATATCATCTGAGACCAATACTGGAGAGCACTTCTAAGATTTTAGAATTAGTACAGTGATGTCTCCCAGAAAGTTGATTCTGTTTATCTGGACATAGTGTTTTCACTGGGAGAAATGTTGTGAGGCTGTGAGGTCAATTTCTTGATCACTGATCAACAGCTACTGATCAAAGACCATTGATCAAAAAACCATTGATCAATGACCATAAGTACCATTCGCAGAGAGTTGGGCAACGGCTGCCTGTCCTGCCTTAAACATCGAATATACCACATATAATGTAATAACTGAAATAACACCACTAGAAATAAATAAATAAACAGATAAAAGATTCACATGAACAGGAGGAGCCTATAGAGACTCTACGTAGCTGTTCTTGCAAAACCAAAATGTGTTTGTGGAATTAGCTTTTTTGAGGAAGATTTTAGAATAAACCATAGAGACGACAACTAGACCTAACGAAAAATAAAGGAATCTCTGTATGTGTTTTAGACTGACTGTGACCTCATCATGTAGCTTTGCTGTTGCTAGTAAGCTCAAATGTAGCTGTACCATGCAGGAGCAGATATGTGAGGGATAATCCAAAGCTGCACCAGTGGGCACTAGTTCCATAAAAACAACTTAAATTTCTTATATAGCGTAAAATCATTTTCCAGTTTACCGAGCAGCTCCTTCCGTGTGCGACTGGCTATTTCTTTGATCTCCATGCGGGATAAGGAAAGCGAGTGTGTTGCAGAGATGAGGGGAGCTGGGGGCACCATGGTGGGGGCTGGTGTCGTCAGCACCTTGTTGACCAGAGGGGACTTCAGGGGTCTTTCAATGCTGCGGCCCACCAAGTTACACAGAGGGATCTTAAAAATGTGCTTGCATGCCGCTTCACCTGGGAGGCAGAAACCCAGAGGAAGAGGTAGCAGTGAGGAAGGAAAACTGTGGTAGATGACATGAGAGTGCACAAAATGAAATCAAAAGAGAAAGAAGGCTTGGCTTTAGTTCTTTAGCAGAAATTCAAAAACATACCATATGTTTTCAGATTTTACAACTAGCTATTGAACCTTTTCTTATTTTTGTCAATATTTCAACACTTTTGCATGGCAGTGCAATGAGAACTAAATACTTTTTGATTTATTTGGGTTTATTTACTTATTTTTGATTATTGGGCTGCATAAGTTACCACTGGGAAGCTACTGCCAGCCGTAGGTTAGCTTAGCTTAACATAAAGATGAGAAATAGAGGGAAAGAAGTGCCTGTGCCCTTGATTTTTTTTTTAAAGAAAAATCTGTACAAAAACCCAGATGGTAAAATATTAACATGTGACTACATTAGTGGTTTCCCTGTGCAAAGATTTTGAAGCATCCCACATTTCTTTGTAGTTTGCTTCTCAGGACAAGATTTGTCTTTCTTTATTTCTACTTGACTCAAACCTTGGCATATTTCATCATGGTATGCAGTTTGTTCTTAAAAAAACTGAGCAAACTGGACAAATGGAGGACAAAAGAAGAAGTTGTTCAGGACACTGAGTGTGCTATCTGTAATACATTGTGAGGGTCTGTCATGATTTGGGGCTGCATTTGAGCCAGTGTGGTGGAGATCTTAAAACTGATGGAATAATGAATGCAGTAAAGTACAGTCAAATTTTGATACTCCATCGGGTGTCTAAGAGAGTTCAGAAGAAAGGAAGTCATACCAAATACTGACTTTCAAGCTTGTTTTAATTGTACAAACTCTGTTGTTGATTTTTATATATATTATGTTTTTATAATATAATATAATATAATATAATATAATATAATATAATATAATATAATATAATATAATATAATATAATATAATATAATATTTCTCTGCATCTTTGCACATTACACAATATATCACTGGACCTATTTCCCATTTCCTAGTAAAATGTAAAGAAATGAGGGATGGCTCAAGCCTTTAGCACAGTGCTATATATTAACTTGAACTAAATTTACGATACATCACACTTACATACATATCATCTACAGGCATTTTCAGTGCAGCTTTAAAATACTCCAAACCTCTCACCTGACCCCAAGATTAAGTTTTTTGAAATTCTGTTGTTGGGTATTATGAAACATACTCTTACCTCTGAGACTCTAATGCAGCTAACGCTATTACACGAGACGCACATTTGTAATCTTTACGCTAAACACACTTGAAATAACCAGGGACTGGCTTCAGACATATAAATATATCAACTCTAGAGCCACATTTCCCCCTTTCTGGTGCATTCAGGGACTCTCAAAGATTCAGCTTATTAGCATTGCTCTCACATTCTGTGTGCCAGCCACTCCAACTCACAAAAACATGTTGTCGATTTTGTAAAGGTATAATGAGAAATAATTTTATTTCACTGGAAATAAAAAAAAGGAAAAGTCTTTGAATGCACCAGTAAGGACCAGTAAAAAAAAACAGATAATGACAGCAACAGCAAAAGCTTACAAAACCTGAAAAAGCAAAGGTGACACAGCTCAATCAAGTCTTTAACTTTTATATTTTCGTAGCACAGTAAAACATCTAAAATCTTGTGGCATGCGTTGCAAAATAGTCCGCGGTAATATTAATTCTGTATATAATCAGGACTCTATGAATGCTGATACAACAGAATCAAATGTCCACATTTAAATGAAGCCACTTTAAAGTGATTTATAGTGCTATTTAGTGAAACAGCATGCAGTCTTAAAATTAATCTTCCTTATAACAGCGAGCTAATGTAACTGTTCAGTAGACATTTATGGCAGGCCATCTATTATTCAACAGAGACTACAAAGTCTTTTCGAGATGCATTAAATGGATGTTTGGCAGTTTTCAAGTGACACAATCTGCCCGCAAAGCTGCAGTGTGCCCACTGGCAGTGCCCAGCCATTCCACTTGGGAGCAGTGTTGGAGTTCAGAAACTGCACACTGCTTCGGTGAGGCAGGCTGGTCATAGTAGCACGGATGAGAGTGAATTGAGGTGGAGACTATGCTGCAAAAAAAAAGAGGGTCTGTCTCATCTGAAATGTCAGCGGGTGAGAGAAGAGTTAAAGAGCCACGGTGAAAAACAAAGGATCACTGCTGATGCTTGACAGGTACACTTGTGTTAGTGCTGTTACAGATCAGCTCTCACTTGCCGTTGTGTCGTCCGACGGCAGAAGGAAATAGCCAAAAATGTGGCAAAGCATGCAAGTATCTGGAATATATAGTTGCAGAGATCAATATATTCCATATGCGTTTCTGGACCAGGGGAAGTGTCACGCTCCAGCACACTGGCAAAAAAATCAAAAATCAAATAAATAGTTGTCAGGGATGTTTTTAGTACTAAATGGAGTCAAATTCACCAGAACAACGTGGCATCTTTAAGCCAGTGGAGGTGGATGGTGGCTAGCAGCCACATCAGTGACATCTTGCTCGCATCACTGATGTGATTACGTCAGAAGAAAACCTTCCCAAGGAGCAGATACGGCAGGCGCACAGGCAGTTAAGAGGATGGGATTTTTGTCAGCACCCTTCCACCTTTCTTCACCCCCCACACACCCCGCCCAACCGCCCACCCACCATCAGACTGTAGCACCGCTGTTTGGACTACTTTGGATCGAAAAAGAGGGCTGACAAAAGTCTCCATGGCGACAGTGCAATCTGTAAATCATGCTGCAGCAGACGTGTCTTCTCCTTCCCTCTTTCCCTTTTCTTGCTCCTTTTTTTCACCCCCCCCAGCCTCCACAACCCCTCCCTTTCCGCTTACACTCCCTGCATACCTATTCTTCCTCCCCCCCTTCCCGGTAATTTCATAAGTCTTTATCTTCATCACCTCTGCCTCACTTTTGTACTTTGAGCTCTAGCACCTTCCTTTCTCCCCTCTCATTCTCCCCTCACGCTAATGCTTTAATTAGTCGGCAGACAGAAAGGGGGATGGGTGGGGGTGCGGGGTGGGGAAGACATAATGTTCACTTAACATTCAACCAACGTTCAAGTCAACATGCTGCTTCGGAGCAGACAGGGATGATACACTCTGGGTGCACGTGCATGTTAGTAGGGCAGCGTTATGAGTGTTTTTATGGACAGAGGACAAGTTGTGGGAGAATCCTAAAGTACCTTCAGCATCCTTAGACATGTACAGGGAAAGCTTGGTACCATAGGGGATCCGTATAGAATCTGAACCAGGGATGAAGAAGAGGGTTACACAAACTGAACACACACAGTAACATACATTTAGGAGCACACACGCACACCCACACACATACATAGTAGGTTCTCTATTATGTCTACATCTTCCAGTAATGCAGAGCTAAATCAGAAGAGAAAATGAGAATTCCTTTAATAAAAATGATATATATAAGTAGAAATCCCACACTTGACTAACTGCAGCAGCAACAGCCAGATCTTCCTCCCTGTTAGCCTTAATGGAACCTGTAAATACCCACTTCCCTCAGGAAAAGACTGCCTGGATGGTGCAGCAGCAGCAGGAACACAACCTTTTTATTTATTTATTTTTATCAAGTCTCGCTTTTCCCTGCAGTTCAGACTTACATGGACACCTTTGTGTGTCTTAACAGCTAGACTGCACTGTTCATCCGTCAGCTGACAGACAGTGAATGACAATCTTACACAAGCTGTATTAATCTGAAAGAGATCAGGAACAGCAGGATGGGGAGGTGGTGGTGGGGGGGTGTGGGGTGTGTGTATTAAATGGTCAAATATACAATGAAAGATGTCTGGGAGAGTGTGCGTGTTGTATTGATTCGCAATCGAAAAGATCACAATGATGCTTTCAAATGTTCTCATCCTTCAACTACAAATCACATTTAGCTAAGGTGCAAGCTTTTTTTCATACACCTCATACTAGATATGGGTATTAAATTCATATGAATATGCTTGTAAGTTATGTAAGGAATGTCATATCTCAGTGAGAAGTTTGTCTCCTTGATATTTTGGCAGCATGTCGACATTCCATGAACGGGAGGCCATGTGGATGCCTGCTTTGAAAAATGGTGTGTTCAAGGATCCTCCAAAATTCAAGAGTTCACTGCCTGGTGACAACCCTAAAACAAAAAGCGATTCTCAATCTGTCAGGTTTGAGACAGAAACATTGGAGAGTGTGGTGGACAACCAGTGGGAAAATAAGGAGTGAAACTTTAGTTGAAAAAATATGATTTACAGTTAAATCTGCAAGTATTTGGACAATTTTGTAATTTTCCCTCTATACATCACCATGTTGGACAATCAAGATGTGACTGAAGTACAGACTTTCAGTTTCAGTTCAAGAGATTTAACAAAATATGGCATTACCTCTTCAGGAATTACAGCATTTAGAAAAATAAACAATAAAAATGCCAAAGAGAAGTCACAGAGGGTTACAAGGCAGAATAACACATTGTAAGTGTTGGTCTTTTTTAAAAGATAGTGTTTAAATGAAATAAATAGAAGCCTTATTCTTCAGTATTCACCATGCTTATCTGTCTAATGTTTCCTACAACAGCGATATCAAACATAAGGCCCGGGGGCCAGAATTGGCTGGGGATTAGATACACACTCCAATCTGACCCACTGGACAAGTTTAAAAATGTGAAAGCATAAAAAGGCATAAATTTTGGAGTTTTAACTGTATCTTCACAAGTTTTGGAGTGTGATAAAGACTTCCCCCATGGGCATACTACACCAAAGTAAATAAGCAATAGATGAATGACAGGAAATTCTGTTTTTTTACTTTCTACTATAGAAATGTATGCTTTTTGGGTTTATTTCCCCAGTGGGTTCACAGTGGGTTTATAAATACAGGGCATTGTGGGCAATGAGAGAACCGGAATGATTTAGGTCATTTTACACATTTCTTACTCTTTAAGCCAAAAGAGTCATGATGACAGATTTCTTTTATTTACAACAGCAACATTTCTATATCATATAGAAAATCTGAGATGTGCTGTTGAAATTGCATGCCTTTTTCTTATATGAAATTATCCCAGGGATTAAATGTGTAGTTAAAGTTCTTTACACTAACAGAAAGGGTTTCTGTCTGGCCCACTTAAGATCAAAGTGGGATGTGTTTGGCTCACAATGTAAAATTTTGTTTGACGTCCCATCCATGCCCTACATCATAGGTAAGCAAAGTTCAGCTAAAGCAAAGTTTCAGATGATTTGTAGGTCCTTGAACACACCGACAGGCAACATTTATGTACCGGTCTTGGCTTGGTAACAAAGATAATTAAAAAAAGGCAACTAAGTCTTTCTACCTCATGTTTAAGTCCTGCAAAAGTAATTTTTTTAAGCATAAAATTTGTGGAATGAATTAATTTTTTTCTGAAATAATTGCAAGCAAGACAGTCGGTAATAAATAAAAGTAACCACATTTGTAGGTAAAATCATTTGTAGGGTTGAAAGGATACTTATTCATCTACTGCTACTTTAAATACCCAGCAATGAGGACATTTTAATGTTTCACATAAAAAAAGATGATGGCAGAAGTGATTAAAGAAAAACTTACTGGCACAGAAAACTGCACGTTATTAACCTGAACTAACGTACGCAAATGTTGCAGAGCTTGAAGCTAAAAGAGACTCCAAAGTCAAACATCCTGCATGGGTCTTACCATCACCGAGCGGCGAGGGGAACATGGGCATCTCATAGCCGGTGGGCGTCTGTGGGGAACTCTGGGAACTGGTGTCTCTCGAACTGCAGTTGGAGGCTGAACTCACTGGAGCCGATGAAACGAAATAGATGTCTGACTGTGGGTGGAAAAAGCAGATGCAGGCAGAGAGGGAAATGAGAGGGAAATGATGGATGTGTAGAAAAGGCAGGAAAACAGAAAGGTTTGAAGCAGGAGGTGAAATATGGAAACAAAAAATGAAAGAACAAAGAATCAGAATGAATCATCTGATCTCAGGCACACTGTTCTGTTTGCAATTATCGGAGTGTATAAATCATAGCTGTATTATTGCTTTTGCAGCCATGCAGATTACCAGCCTTATTTCCCACAGGGATAATAAAGATGGACTGAAATGAGAGCTCTCAGACATCTTCTTCTACAACAGAGTGAGGCCTGACACTGAAACACTGAAACTAAATCCACAAACTTGGGGACTCTTGTTCAGTGGGCGTGATATGTTGTCATTTATACAGACCCGTGAAGCAGCCAGCTGCAGCTCCGGGACCACTGCTGTGTACACAAGATTGCCATTGACCACTAGCCGAATCTCAATGGAGTCCGTAGTGAAGGCCAGGATGTAAGGAAATGCACAAACTGCAAAGACACCAGGAACATAAGAAAAAGTATTTCAAAGGGAAGCCACTGAATCAAGTCTGACTACAATGCCAAAAAATGTAAGCAATGTTGATCTTTGTTAATATTTTCAATTTGTAGTTATTAGTTTCACCAAGAATTATTACCATTAGATTACTGGCTAAATATATATGCAGAAACCCCCAACCCATGCTTGTATTATAGGTGCCTCAGTGGTGAACAAAGTACTGTGCAAAAGTCTCAAGCAATGCCTCAATTCTTTATAGTTTTGCCTCCAATCAGACAGACTTTCTTGTAATTTGCAAAAATAAGACGATTCAATTAGATATCTCAGCATGGTGTGAAGTGTGTCCTTAAAGAAATTTGAGGAAACCAGACAAGTGGAGAACACAAGAAGACATGGAAGACTATCTGATATGGAAGCAATGTCATTACGAAATAGGAAAAAAAAAAACCCAGCAAAGATCTGACACAGGACCTGTGAGATAGATCTGGCCCTACAGTTGATCTATCTATTGTTCAGCAAAGTCTCACCAGAAATGGTCTCAGTGGAAAGATGGTGGTCAAGAAGCTATTCTTAAGGAAAGGAAACAGGGAGAAAAGGCTGAAGTATACCAAATTACACAAGAACTGGACTGAAAATCAGTGATAGCAGGTCTTAGAGTGTTGAATTTAAAAATTGGAAGAGGTCAGGAGAGAGGTGCAACAGTGAGTAACTACAGCCATCTATAAAACACGGTGGAGGCTCTGTCATGGTTTGTGGCATCATCTTGAGCCAGTGATGATGGAGATCTTGTCAAAATTGATGAAATTATGTACACAGAAAAGTATAGATTTTGATCCAGCATACTATATCAAAAGGGTGTGATTACTTTTTTTTTTTAATTATGAAAATGACTATTTTATATGCCAGTGGTATGAGCTGATTTTAAATTGAAGATCTCCCACATGTTTTAACACATTTGTGTTATTACGCTGGACTGTTGGCTTTAGTGTGTATGTGCATATTAAAGCAGGACACATTACAGATGCACAGGAGGCCAGAGGGGCAGCATTTTGTTATGAACAGCACCAGGGTTACAGGTATAACACCAGCTTTTTTCCCCTTTTTCATCACCTTCTGCATTAATAATAAAATGTACACAGAAACACACACACACATGTGCGCACACACGCACAAATAATCACTTAGGCCAGTCGGACACTTGTGATTACACATGATGTTTCCACGGTGACACGAAGCTCAGCCAGGCCAGCAGCAATGAGCAGGGTGGGGCCCCGAGAACTGTTGCTGTGGCAACCTACCAATTGCATTGGGCATCTGGTTCCAGCTGAAGTGGAAATCTGAGGTGTTGGACTGGATCATTGGTGTCGAGCCATTAAACGGACAAACTTTCTTATAGTAACAAATATCTGCAAAAGACACACAGAATTCAGATTAAAGGTATTTATGTTACACCACGATCAACAGCAGACTTTTATTGTAACTGGAAGAGGGCCGACAGCTGTTTGTCCTTTTATACAGCTGAAGCAGAGGGAAAAAAAGCTCCCTGACTCTTAATATTCTGGAGCTGTCTCTGTGCAATGATTTTTATTCCAGTAGCAGAGGAAAAGGCTTTGACAATAGAGGCAGATAGCCAACATTACACAACATCTGAAATGTTTGGA
>VVHJ01002977.1:0-10998 GCA_015107715.1 Tylochromis polylepis | reverse complement strand
TAACTAAGGAGGGATTCAGGGTCACCTGATCCAGCCCTAACTATATGCTTTAGCAAAACGGAAAGTTTGAAGCCTAATCTTAAAAGTAATCTTGGTGTCTGTCTCCTGAATCTAAACTGGGAGCTGGTTCCACAGAAGAGGGGCCTGAAAACTGAAGGCTCTGCCTCTGATTATACATTCTACTTCTATTTAGTGTATCTATAAACATTATTTGGATAGCCAATATAAACTATCTAGGTGCAACTATGGCGTGGACGGTGTCAGATTAAGTGGTCTCAGAATCTCCTCTCTGTATTTTGCCGATGATGTGGTTCTGTTGGCTTCGCTTAATGACAAGGAAAGGAGGGACCGAGAGACTGACAGACAGATTGCAGCACCATCATGGTGAAGACAGCGGAATGTGAAAGCAAAACTGCTGAATGTTGACCTATGTCCACAAGCTGTGGATAGAGACTGAACGTATGAGATGACGGATAAGCTGCACAAATGAACTCCTTCTGAAGGGCATCTGGGCTCTCCTTTACAGATAGGATGAAGAGCTCGGTCATTCAAGAGGGTCCAGAATACAGCTGCTAATATTCCTCCATGTCAAAAGGGGTCAACATCCTGTGTGACTCCTGGGTGTTTCAGGGATGTTGATAGGGGAGGAGTTCCGGGGTTAGGCCCAGGACACACTAGACAGATAATATCGCTGAGCCAGGGAACACCTTGGTGTCCTGCCAGAAGAGCTGGTGGGGAAGTGTAGGGGAGAGGGAGGCCTGAGCATCATTGCTTAGATTGCAACAATGGCAACCTGGACCTGGATAAGCAGCTGAAAGCATGATTTTAAAGAACGCGGGCTGATGTCAAGCCCAGATCAGTGAATGATTTGTCAGTATTATTATTTATCACCTCTCGCCCTAAGATAGCTGGGATAGGCTCCACCCTGGGATAGGCGACCCTGAAAAGGATAAGCGGTAGAGAATGGATGGATGGATGGATGGATGGATTATTTATCACGTTATTGTTTGATAATGAAAAGTGTAACTAAACGCTTAATCCCAGCAACATTTGTTAGTTATAGCTAGTTGTCTATGTTTAAAAGCCCTAGTATTTAAAAAATGTATTGAATTTGTGAGAATGCGATGTCACAAACATTGCAGTGAAATGTAATAATACGTTAAACACTAAACCGATGAGCAATCATACTTGTTATTAATCTCTTCTCTCTTCCACAGCATGTCTTTTACCCTGTCTTCCTTCTCTCACCCCAACCGGTCACAGCAGATGGCCGCCCCTCCCTGAGCCTGGTTCTGCTGGAGGTTTCTTCCTGTTAAAAGGGAGTTTTTCCTTCCCACTGTTGCCAAAGTGCTTGCTCATAGGGGGTCATATGATTGCTGTTTTTCTCTGTATGTATTATTGTAGGGTCTACCTTACAATATAAAGTGCCTTGAGGTGACTGTTGTTGTGATTTGGCGCTGTATAAATAAAACGGAATTGAACTGAATGTCTAACTGATAGATATGTGAGCAGCAATATCATCATGCTGTTTTATACAGGCTGATTCTTGATGGAAAGATGGACTGAAGAGATGAAGTGCATAAGAGAGAGAACTGCAGAGAGAGGTGAAGAGTGTGACTGTGGCAGCACTCCCCAGGGGGATCCTGGGATAGCTTGTCTGAAGCCATCCCATCAATGGGCGGGCTCATTAGGTTCATAACCTCTCAGATCAGTGGCGGGGCCTGCTGTCAGATTGAGTTGAGTGCCTTGCTAGTGATAAGGGCGAGTAATGAGGACAGAGCAAGTTAGACGCCAGGCAGGGCCCAGATGACGCCCAGACCAGGAGGTGTGCAGTAAAACAGTGCATCTTGAAGTAGAACGACAGAACTCCCATTTAGTGCTGATTATGCTCTTTATATAATGTGAAAATATTACTTCTGACCATAGCTCTCACTGCTCTTCTTCTTTCATAGGCTGTTTAGTGGGGCGTCAACAATTACAAGTTCAGTAGTAGTATATTAATTGTAAAAGAAAAATTCTCATATTGGAAATTCATGAGATAATATAATAATGTAATTACAGTCTGTTTAGTGGTCAAAAACATAATCTAAATGTTTGATATTCTCAGTATTTTATATAATGTTTTATCCAGGGCTGGAACCAGGGTTTAGAAATAAGGTATCACATTGAAGATGTAGCACCTGTGCTCCAATGACCAGTAGAAAAGGCTAAAGAAACTAGGTCCTAGAATCAAAAGCCAGAATTTGGAAGGAAAAAGCTACTAACTCAGTGGCTCCGGCCCCACTTTGCGTCTGAATCAGTCATAGTGCTTTAACCAATTATAACTGATCACGAGTCAGGCATCAACCTAACCCCTTAAACACAGGTCATAGCTTTTCGTTTTTTTAATTCATGCCAGTTTTTATTGACTTGAAAAACAAAATACTGTGCTCCAGATCTTGGCAGTTTGTTACAGGCGTTACTTCAACTATCGACTTTTGGCAATGGAACCCGTTCTATTACTGTTAGCCAAAAGAGGTTTTTAAGGAATGAATAAGTTGCTCTTCAATGTATCCATCAGTGTATGAATGTGTGTAAATGTTGGACAGAAGGCACCTGTGAAGAAAAATATGTACATGTGTAGGAAAGTATTATAAAAGAACAAGTCTGTTTATCATTTTGTCATTGATACAGACCATCAATCTGTCACTTACGCAATCTTTAAAACCTCAACAACAACAAAACTGTTGTGCATCTATAGCTAGCCTAAGTGCTTTTCAAGGATATTATTAATTCATTTAAAAAATATATAGATATGTTAACAATAATAAAAAATAATATATTTAAGGGTTAACTCTGAGTTTCCTAGGAATCCAGATCTCACCTAACACCATCCAACCCATTGTTGTAATAGAAAGAAACATTTTAAAATGGTTTTACTGGCAGTAATATGGGGGTTTGCAAAACTGCAAATTTCTGACAATCATCTCATTTTCTGAAAGAATGATAAAATGATGGCTCATTACATGCTTTACTACAGAAAATAATTCACTGCCTTTTCAGGACTCATAGTAATCCCCATTTTTTTTATCAGCTGAGATGAAAGCAAATGCTTTAACTCTTCAGAAGGCTTCCCTGAGTCTCCAGTATCACCCCCAAACAGCAGCCAGACAGCAGAGCAGACAAAGGTCAACAGAGAGCCTCCAGTGAATCAGCCAATAGCTTTATCTCTGTCTCCACCCTGCCTCAGCAACAGAAGTAAGTGAGTGAGGGGCTGGTCACTGTTGAACCTGAGCCTAGCTCCCCATGCCCTCTTCAACCTTTGCTTCTCATTGGGAGTTCCCCGGAGGTGAAGACTCCTCAGGAGAGTGTCTGGCAAAAGAAGAAGGGAGCCGAGGTGCATAGCTTGATGATTATCAGCCCTGACAGAGCTGGACTAGTGCTGACCCTGCCCTACTGTTGCTAACGCTTCGCTGGGCATAGCACTGGGCTGTGTTGAGAAGAGTGATGCTATTGAGCTGACCTGCAGATACCTAACAATCTAAACACTACACACACTACACACATGCCACCTGCTATATATTGGTACATAGCAACACTCACCTGTGATAGAAATGAAAAATCAAGAGAAAGCTCTCACTCAGCTCATTAATTCTAATCACGTTACAACTAAAAGGTTCAGTTTTAACATTAGATTCAGTGGGAGTGTATGGTACTTAAACAAGCATAGTGTGCACATGGGAGAAGCTGGCCTGCAGGGCATTCAGCCAGAAAGGCTTCCCAAAATGTTGTTAACATTTTAAAAAGCTCTGTTTTAAAACGGCTACACACTGACATTATACAGTCCAAGATATACACTGAAATTCATTGTTTAATATTTTCAGGAAGACATAAGTGTGAGACAGGAGTTGCACTGATTTGCATAGAAAACATATTAAATGTCTAAACTGAAAAAAATTGCAAACAAATAAGGTCATTTTGAATTTAATGCAAGTAACAGGGCAATATTTACAACTGTGTAGCATAACCTCTTAACAAGAGTCCAAAAAAACCATCTGGGAAAAGAGGAGTGATCCTCACTGTTGTGTGACAGAGGACTCTGGCTGCCCAACAGTCTCTGATTTCCTCTGGGATATTTTTCATTTTGGGTTGTTCCAAATGTTTTCAACTGAAGAAAAGTCAGATTAGAATTGTCTTGCTGAAATATGCAAGGCCTCTTCTGCAAAAGACGATGTCTGGATGTCTTACTCTAAAACCTGAAAATTGTTCAAAATTTGTTCCACAATTTGAAGTTTTTTGGAGATGGTGATGAACCGCGTCCCATTTTTATAGCCAATCATGTTACTGATCTTTTGCAAGTTAAACTATTTCTTTGCAAAATGCTCCTACAGCACTTACTCTTCCAGCCTTTTCTGCCACCGTCCCAATTTAGACTTTTCATATTTTTCATGAAATTTTTAAAATGTCTCAATTTAAACATTTGCTATGTTGTATTTGAAAAAAACAGCATCCCAACCTTTTGGAATTGGTGAACGTGAACACACACACACACACACACACACCCACACACACAGTGTCGCGCTTGTGCTTATGTATACTTTAGACATGGAGACCATCTGCAACTAATACAATAATTATGACTATATTTGGTGCCAGTTTTCAAGCTGTGAAATAAGTTCTACCTGTTGTTAAAACTTGTTTTCTAATCAAGATGAACTTGATTAGAAAGGCACTATATAAGTTCCAGTCCATTTACCATAACCCTAAGATTATTGGTAATCTTACAGTGCAGTGATAAAGTATTCTCCCCCTGCTTGATTTCTTACTTTTTTGCATGTTTGTCACATTTAAACGTTTCAAATCATCAAACAACTTTTTAATATTAGAGCAAAGGGTAAGCTGAGTAAATACAAAATGCAGTTGTTAAGTGATGATTTAATGTATAAAGGGAAAAAAGTTAGTCAAACCTTCCTGGCCTATTTTGAAAAACCTAATAACTGGTTGTGCCACCCTTGGCAGCAGGAACTGCAATAAAGCATTTGCAAGAACTGGCAATGAGTGTTTCAGATGAATGTGTATGGCTTCTGGTCTGCTCAGCTTTGCAGAATTGTTTTAATTCAACGACACTGGTAGCGTTTCAAGCATGAACAGTGTGTTTAAGAGTATACCAAAGTATCTCAATCAGATTTAAGTCCACAGAATATTTTGGGGGATCATCAAGATGTTTTTCGGCAAATCTGAGATGAGCTTTTATCTTCTTTTTGGTCAGCAGTGGTTTTCTCCGTTGAACTCTACCATGGACACCATTTTTGTCCAGCTTCTTTCTTACTGTTGAATCATGAACTCTGACCTTAACTGAGGTGAGTGAGGCTTGCAGTTCTTTAGATGTTGTTCTGGGTTCTTTTATGACATCCTAGATGAGTCACTGATGTGCTCATGGTAGGCCAGCCACTCATGGGAAGGTTCCCCACCATTTCCAGTTTTCTCCATGTGTGGAGAAATGATTCTCATTGTGATCTGCTGGAATCCCAAAGCCTTAGGAATGACTTTGTAACTCTTTTCAGACTGACACATGTCAGTGACCTTGTCTTCTCAGCTCTTCCCTTAGATTGAGGCACAGTCGCTTTTTGAAATCTTTGAGCCTACTTCACTTTGTCAGACTTGTTTTATTTATTGATTTAATGGGTCTGGCAGTAATCAAGCCTGATTGTGGCTAGTGAAACTAAACTTCACTAAACTTAAAAAATGTGGTTAATCAATAGATTCATGATGTATTATTAAAATTTATTGATGATCTTAAACATTTAAGGGAAAGAAATATACAAAACACTAAGAAATCATGAAGGGGGGCAAATACTTTTTCACAGTACTGTACCTATTATACCTATTATCAGTTTTTCCATTGCTATTTTCCACTGCTCAAAAATAAGTCAGATAATAACTTTTTGGGGAGCTTCAGAATCAGTTGACATAAGCTGCTGCTCTGGATTTAGCCAGACTTTCTAATATAAAAGGGAGAATTCAGTGAGTGAATCTTATCATCAACCACGAATACCACAACCTGCTCTGTACCAGTCCAACATACTGCATTTCTGCAAATTTTCCCCACAGTACTGCAAAATGACCCTTTTAGCCTCCACTAAACCTTACTAACCCCTCTAGTACAGTATTATATTTTGTTATTTTCAGCATTTTCAGTCAGTATACTTGTTTTTCATTTTGTTTCACAAAAACATATTTCAGCAAAACATCATGTACAGCTCCAACATCTGATTTATAAACTCTAAAATTAATAAGGAAATTACATTTAAGATTTACATGTTATTTGCTGAGTAATCAATATCTTTAAAAATAATCTGTTAGCTTCCTCCTGTCCTCTCTTTGGTATATCTTCCTTCATCTCTTATTACGACATTATCATTTTTTTCACTCCCGGGAAATATAGCAACTATACATTAGCTAACAGCCATACTGTGTGACAAAGCGCACAGGAACATTTTGTGTGTTTGGTGATACCTATTCAGCAGTTTGAAAAGTGACATTTGAAATTACTGCCCTCTTATATAAGTTTCTGCTTTTTAACTGAAATAAATTTATGCTTCTTTCTCTTAGGTAGCGCTAGCAAGATGATGAAATACCGCACACGCCACTTTTATTTACGCACACAGGGATAAGCAAAAAGTTGATGTGTTGAGGGTGGGCAGGGGAATATCAATATTTCAATAAGTATCTCCATGCTGTCACTGGAAATTATTAATCATTCAACAGTAATATGCATTAATTTGCCTATCGCTTTTAATCGCTCATTAACTGAAGGTGCCAGGATCAGCGGCTAAAAACATTTATATGTTGATTCATTCTTTAATTTCAGCACGTGGCTTTCCAAACTAGTGGTGAAAAACAAATAACAGAAAAACTGAGGTAATCTACATGGATTTAGGCCTTTAGGGTGCAAAACGCACCGTGTATGGCACAGGAATACTGGAACATCATTTAGTCTTGTGAGTTGCAGAGTGGGATCGCCATGGATCCAGTTTGTTGTCCATAAATGCTCAACTGGATCATCTAGGAAGTTTGAAAACTGGGTCAATGGCTTGGTTGTGTTGAACTGTTCTGAGAAGTTTCTGTGGTATGGTGTGGAGTCAGAGAGTAACGAGATTATCAGCGTCATTGCCTTGTCTGTGGTTTCAATGTTGTACTGTAGCTGATTGATGCGTGTGTCCTCTAGTCACCATTTCACATTAGGTATGCTTAGTAATTTTGACATTAAATTATTGCCTTCTTTTTTCTTGCTAGATCATCTTGAACTCCATGCACAAGTACCAGCCCAGGCTACACATAGTCAAAGCCGATGAAAACAATGCCTTTGGATCAAAGAACACTGCTTACTGTACCCATGTCTTTCACGAGACAGCCTTCATCTCGGTAACCTCTTATCAAAACCACAAGGTATGTCTACAATATATGCCATAATAATTATTTGCTCCTTATTTTGGTTTACAATAGACTGTCACATTTGGCAGGCTATTCTTAAGTGTTCAGAGGGTATTAAGAGTTTTACTAAGTGTGAGGAAAAGCACCGTAACCCTGAGCGTATAAAGCAAAAAACAAAACAAAAAGAACAACCATAACCATACAACTTCATGTTTTTAGCTTCTGCGTCTATCTCAGTGGGACTTCCTGGTTAAATAAAGGTAATACTAATAATAAATAATTAAAGCTGTTTTCTTGCGCCCTCCTATTTTTAGATCACTCCCCAAATCTTGTTCAGGCAACTGCCATTTTCACTGTGGAGACCAAATTGGTTAACACACCAATCAACTTCTGTGACAAACTGACCTGACTTTCATGTTGAGGTCTTCACTGGTGTTCTCTTTCTAAAACTCTAAGAACAAACATCAGTTCTCAGCAGAAGAGTCTACACTGTCCAAACCTCAGTGCAGTACATCGTGCCAGGAGGACCACCAGGAACGGGATTTCAGTGACAGCCTTAACTCTGTAGCACATGTTCACTGTACATTAATGCAAGTGGGAAGTGATTTTCAAGAGGAAGGAAGTATGGAAGTACTGCAGAAGCACTAGGAAATTAAATCCAAAGTGGTGTCTGAACACATAGTGAATGAAAAAGGTTAGTGAACAAGAAAGAATCAGTCCATCACTGGGAACTCCCCACAGCCTAGGCCTATCGATAGTTTTCACGTGATGTTAGAGCTACTGGGACACACCCACCTGGAGGGCAAAACAGTACTGCCCTCCAGCTATCCTCTGATCTTCTTTTTTTCTAAATGCCCCAGCAACCATAAGTAAATCAGCAGTCTGAGAGCTAAGTGCTCTAACTGTTGGAGTTACAAGATGCTATGAGGTTTTTAAGATAAGATGAGGCCTGATCATTCAAGACCTTATACGTGATGAGAAGAATTTATAAATTCGATTCTAAATTTAACAGGGAGCCAGTATGGGAGAAACATGCTCCCTCTGTCTAGTCCGTGTCATTACTCTTGCGTCAGCATTTTGCTTTTCAGGGAGTTTCTAAGACAAATTGATTATAATTATTCATCATTTTATCAATTAATTAATTATAAATAAAGTATGAAGACGTAATGTGAAGTCTTATTGCTTTTAAAGGGTAGAGTCAGACCGTTTTCGTCAGAGCTTACAGTTGTAGACTGATGAAATGGAAATGCAACTATAAAAGCTCTTGCCCACTATCAGCAGAGACTTGTACAGAATAACAGCTTTATTAAGGTCTCATTTTCCTAGATCACTCAGCTGAAAATAGAAAACAATCCATTTGCTAAAGGATTCCGAGGCAGTGAAGAAGGAGACCTGCGTGTCTCAAGACTTCAAGGGTATGTTTACAGAAAAAGGAACCAGGAAAGTAAAGCTGATCTCATAAATCCATTTAGGACACTGTAACTGTCAGTGAGGGTATGTATACACAGCAAACTAAATATACTTCTACTCTGTCACTTCTACTCATGTACAGGAAAGAGTATCCAGTGATTTCAAAGAGCATGGTTCGCCAAAGGCTCATTTCCACGCACAGTCACCTAGCAGGGAAACTTGGAGCAGGAGTTCTCGCGGGGCATCCTCAAGTACTGTCCTCTTATCAGTACGATACTGGGGTTCCTTTGGCTAACCCAGACTCCCAAGATCCCATTTCTACTCACTTCCCACAAAGCAGAGATCCCAATCTTCTTTACCACTGCTTCAAACACAGAGGTATGTTCTGCTGATAATCGTGCAACGTCACAGACACCATTAACTGCAATTGCCATTAACTGCAATTTTCTTTTCAACAACGTTGCAGATAATGGGCGACACTTGGAGCTTGGATGTAAACGGTCATACCTGGAGACATCAGCTGCAGTCTCAGATGAGCATTACTTTCGGTCACCTCCCTCTTACGAATCACCCTTACTCTCTCATCCATACCGCACTGAGGCAATCGCTTCCAGAGAGGCTTGTATGTATGGCGGTGTGGAAACAGAGTCTGGATCTGGCGCCGCAGACACAGATGACCTAACCAACTCTCCTTCACTTAATTGTAACATGTGGGCTACAGTGCAGCCGTACCCTCGCTATGGCATGGAAGGTGTACCCTACCAGCCTTTTACTGCTCACTTCACCAACTCAGCCACGGTCACGCCTGTGGTGCCACACCCAGCATCATCGGTGGTGTCACGATCACAAGCTGACTTGGGTGTCTACAACTCAGCTACAGTCCAGCGAGGTCTGCCTGTGATACCACCCCCAACCTCTTCTTCATCAAGCTCTCCATCTTTCCCGGGATCCAGAGATAGTTCAGGTCATCCACCTCTATACCACAGGAAACCAGGATCACCACTCCTACCTCACAGAGATTTCTCCACCTATTCAGCACAGGGTACAATATCCATCCGGGAGCCAGCTTATCAGTACCAAGTAGGGCTGAGTAGCACAGGGAGTAACTGGACTGACAGCTAATGTCACTGGAGAAATCGGTTTTCTCATATAAAGGTTTCCAGAATCCCACTGTGGGGTGCCAGTGCCAAGCAATGTTAATGAACTACAGTCATGGTTGCAGGCAAACTGAAAACCAATATCCTTTACACCCATGTGTTCATACTCAATGAATATTCCATCCAGTGCTGTATGTGGCAAACAGTGGCAGACCTCCTCTTTACTCAGTCAGATGTGTAGGATATGTGCTATAAGCCTGTGATCAGGTGGAGTAGGGTGGTTCTGTCACACTCAAATGCAAATCATTGGTTTGAATGGCACTTGAGGTATGTCAGAGGGATCGTTACGGGTACAAAAAGTGTTACAATTTTCCAGTGTCTTGTGCGTCCTATCAAGGGAGCATTAGCAGATCAACCTAAATGAAAAACTGGGGAAAACACTTAGCAGGAGGACAAAGAAAATTAAATAAACAAAAGTTAACAGCTGCTCTGTTTAATCTAAGAGGCATGAGTGCTTTTCAGTCCCAAAATAAAGAACAGTTGCTGGTAATTCCTTTTTTCTTTTTAAATTAATGTCAATAAAATGCATAAAAAGACCAACAAAAAAAACCCCCAAAACAATCTGGTCATGTCCCAAACCTTTCTTTTTAATGACTTCTGTGGCATGTCTTTTGTGTATACCACTCTCCCCCAAGTTCAGCAGTTTTAAGCAAATGCTAGACAGACAGAAGTACATATTGTAGCACAATTTCAAGTGTGTGACCTCGGTCAGGGGCTTGCTACCGTCGCTACGTTCAAGTCAAAGCTGTGCTGTCATTTGCTGCTGCCGTGACCCCAGAGTCCACCTCTAGTAGGAAATTTAGCTTTTTGCTTCATCTTGGCGATTTCAGTGTCTTGAACACTACATCAACATACGCTGTAGTCTCATTTTGACAAAAAGTCCATTCCATGCTAGGTGACTGATGAGTTGATCAGTATTTTTATATAGTGGCAGAATGGTATACATGGGATTGGCTCACCAAAATAAATTACAATGGCCAATTTCTTTCTTTAGTTTAGGTCTTTTGGGGGGGGGGGG
>VVHJ01002973.1:0-11277 GCA_015107715.1 Tylochromis polylepis | reverse complement strand
ATCTTAAGTTACTTTGACACAAAGTGATGCTCACACCTCTGATGAAGTCTCACAAGTGTCAGTACTGATAAATGATCAGAATTATAATATTTCTGAATGTCTGAGGCAAAATTTCCCCGATTCAAATTGAATCGAATCGAATTGGGGATCGAATCAATTCGGGACCTTGTGAATCGGAATCAAATCGATTATAGAAATCAGTGACGATACCCAGCCCTAACCCTGAAGCTCATGCAGGCCACAAACTGATGCAGGGTTATGCAGCAGGACAGTGATTTGAAACACTGCAAATCTCCCTCTGAATGGCTCAAAATAATTAAATGAAGGTTTAGGTTTAGGGAATAATTACTTTTTCACACAGGACCAGGTAGGTCTGGATAACTTTTTCCCTTAATAAATTAAATCATAATTTTAAAACTGCATTTTTGCATGTATTTGGGTTATTGTTCTCTAATATTAAAATGTGTTTGATTGAAAGAAACATGTAAGTGTGACAAATATGTAAAAAAATAACAAGCCAGGAAGGTTTAGGAAAGTTTATGCTATAGACAGAATGCCTGCAGTTGATCCTCTCATTACAGTTATCATTCTTAAGCATTCACATTTCTCTCATACATACACAGATACACACATTTCTGTTTCTTTCATATGCACACTTGTGTGTAACATAAATGGCCATAATCAGCCATAATTTGGTCAAACATCTCTCTCAGTCATAAACAAAACCACTCATATACTATGTGCTTTGTTACTTGGTTATTTATAAAGACCAAAAATAACTGTTGGATATGACTTTGAATAATATATTAAGGGAGCATACATTCAGTAAAAGGTGGATGTGCATCTCTGTTGCTGCAGTTTATTTGTAGCAACCATAGGAGGAAACATTTAGATCGATCTGCATATTGATCTGTTCTTCATTGTTCGCTCCTTACTTTGGTCTCCAGTGTTCCACAATGTATTCATAGCAAACAGTATGTTTCTGTCCACTTTTATCCTACTGTGATTATCATAGTCACAACAAACAACAAATATTTTCCTGCAAAGGAGAGCGCAGTAGATGTAATCATTAAATGTTGCTACCGAGACGTTTAATTGTTGCACCAGTAATAACAGTTAGGAACATCAGGGTTTAAGCATACAGTACTTACTTCCTCCTTTTCCTGTCTTTTCCATGCGATACTGATATATGTGTAATGTAAAGAGCATATGTGAATTCCTATGCTCTTCTTCAGTGGTGTTGGAGCGTTGGCTACTGTGGCGAGCTGCTATCGCTGCATCCAGGAACCAGGCTGCCTTTTCTGGTGTTGGAGCGCGGAGCTCAGACTGGTTCTGAAGCTGGAAGATTTTGGGGAAGAAAAAAAAAGCATAAGAATATTGCACTTTTATAGATGTGATAAGGAAGCAGCCGTGAGTAGCCAGAGGACAGAAAGTCAGACATGCGGAAAGATACCACTTCACCTTAGCTTGAGGGATTTGGTCTACTGAGGGAGAAGTGTTTAAACGCTGATTATATTGTGTACTGTGAGGATTCAGCATGCCGGCAGACTGATTGGCATATTTTTAATAAATCATTTCTAATTTGTCTGCAGGTATGTGAGAAATAGAAGGAAGCAGACATGAGTAATAGAGAGAGAAAGGGAGCGAGAGTGTGTGTGTGTGTGGTACTGCAGGATATCATTACTGATGAGATTATGTCAGATTAGTTAAGGATTACACAGATGTGTTTGTATCAGACCCTCTAATCCTATAAACATACAGTATGACTGAACACACACACACACATATACGGCTGCTAACCCATTGTCGCTCATTTGTTTTTGGTGTTCTTTTTACATTGACACGTTATTGGGACTACTACTGCACGGATACCTGCAAACGATGTTAATAATGGTGATGTTGATTAGAATTTTATTCACATAAGCCGTCTTTTGTTTTCTGAATCTTGGCTATCAAAGGAGTTTGTTTAGCTGCCTGTAATTTTGAAAAGTCCTTTAAAAAAACAAAAGTTTGAATACACAATGAGCCATTTGAGAGTTCTGGTTATTTTTCCAGTTTTGTTTGTGTCAAGTGTTTTTCTCTTGGCATCGTTTTCACAGTCAGTTGAATTAATCATCCGACTGTTTCTGAGTCATCTCTTTAAAAATACCTAATTTTTGCATTGTTGGATAAAAGCAGGATACTGAACAATCAAAGTCCCTTTTTCATCTGATGCACTCCCACGGTACTACCAGATGGACTCAAGAACTCCTCCATCAATAACATCACCCATGTTCAAATGTATTCTTATAAAACTATTTTCATTTTCATTTATCAGTTGTGGTTATTAAGCTACTAAATGTAAATGATACTAGATCATCTCCTCCAAGACTGCAGACAGCTGTTTGAGGTGAAAACACATTTATACAGAGTCTGAATCTGTTCATATGAACCCTAAGGTTTAAATCTACAGGTAACAAGTGACATAAACCAGTTCCAAGGTAAGCTGTGATGTTTTTAAAATGTGTGTTTGTGCATGTGTACCTGCATGCCACAAATGGGGTCCTCACACAGGTAGACCCCAGGTGACTGCCCATCCTGTAAGCTGCCTGTGGCCACCTCAGATAGCAAGTCTTTAAGGTTCTCCTCTTTTCCCCAAACCTGCACAAAAGCACAGATTATTTCAAGAACAGTAGCTTCTTCATTTTATTTTCTCAGTTTTCTTAACACCTGTCTAGGACTCAATCTGGCCAGAAGAATCTTAAATTAAAATTTTACTTCTCTAAGAGAAGACAGATACTAAAGACCGTCGATAGCTACTGCCAGTGCTTTTTAGAAGAGACTATCAGTGCCCTGATTTGTCAAATGTCTGCATCAGGATTGGCACTCGTTTTTTTTTTTCTGCAGGGAATGTTTCAAATTAAGGTTTCATTACAATCACTGACCTCAACTGCAGAGACGCGGACGGAGAAGCGTGCTCCAGTTTTCTCTTTTCGCTCATTGATGAGTTTAAACAACCAGGAAATGGCACAGGGGATTATACCCAGAGTCTGAAGAGAGTCATCACGGCCGATCATCGTGTAAGATTTACCTAAATGAGAAAGCCAGAAAGACAATGGTGAACAGGAAAAAATCTGAAGCTCTATCAAATAGAACATCAACAGAAATAACACTCCCAAGGGGAAAAAAAGTGTGAATAGATGTGTGTGTGAAATGCATGTGTCTGTCCCTTTCAGTCACAAGATGATGATTATCCCTTTCCCACACCTGCTCTGGCTGTCAGAAGTTGGAGATCAAACACACACACCTAAACAAAGCCATATGTCACACCTAACAATCACACCGGTGGGAACACTTGCACGAAAGACAGGCAACATCAAAAGCCTGACTCCTGTGATGCAGAGTAGAGAAATGTGTCTGATTTGTTCCGAGAAAGGATGGAGGGGAAGTTGTCATCTACGATGTAATTTTACATTGTTCTGCACTCAGTGTTTCCTGGAGCATCTAGACCTATTGTCAAAAATGATGATTTGTCCCAAAAACGTGATAAAAAATACAACAAAGAGAGTTGTATTAAGTATCCGAAAGCCGGTGCTGTTGTAGTAGTATTTCTAAAGCAATACATTTCTTTAAAGCACAATGCCCAGTTTTCCAGATAAAACTTAAAGAATGCTTTTAAACACATGTTAAAGATTATATAAAATGTTGCTATCCGCTATGTTAAAGAGCTCTTTTAAAGCAACAGTGGGTCATTTACTTTGATTTATCAGATTTACCAGTTGATTTCTTTTCATTTGGCAGATCAGATGGATTCCCTGACTCATAATGGCTCTGTGTAGTACCGCTAACATAACCACAGAGCACTTGAACAATCGCCCTTTCTCTTTTTTGCCTTTAAAGCCTGTGTGCAAGTGACAGAGAACACATTAAAGCACACATCTGTGGGAGTTTATATGTGGCTCTATAATGCTTCCTTCTGTTCTGACTACTGAAAACTGCAAATTGTCCTCATATAGCTGCCTACTCCACTGACTTATCATAATGCGTTTGTATCCACGTTTGTGCAGTTTATGTATATTTCTGTGAATTGGTCTCATCAGGTTGATATACCTATGTTATCAGAGAGAAAGTGAATATGTGTTAGGGAACATGGCAGCACTGTTTCAGGAGTTCAAAGACATGCACACACGAGACACACACATTCGTCATTACTAAAAGACGGCCACTAGTCTAATAACGATAACAAAATCCATCACACATGACTCAAAGCAAGAGGATTCAGTTCCTGAAGTTCATCCATTTGTTCAGGATCATTTGGACTTTTATTAAATTTTTCCTTTTTAATGAATTCCCTTTTGCTCATTGCGAAAATGTGCATGAGTGTGTAGTAGACTTGTCTGTGCCAGAATCCCCATATGTGTCTACAGCCAAGGGCCACTGAGCCGAAGGTAAATGCTCGTTGTGTTACTTTCCCCATTTTAATTAGTAAAAAGGTAATGCCATTATAATGCGGTCTCATTAAAATCCATGGCCTTAGGTGAGCTAGATCACAAAGAATTATCTCATCTGCTGCTACAGCAGC
The DNA here is from genome assembly GCA_015107715.1 of Tylochromis polylepis. Lineage (NCBI taxonomy): Eukaryota > Metazoa > Chordata > Actinopteri > Cichliformes > Cichlidae > Tylochromis > Tylochromis polylepis. The sequence goes on along the minus strand of VVHJ01002973.1, from coordinate 6,716 downwards.
AGCCATTTGAACAGATACAAGTGAGGTCATGGCATTAATATAGCAGTAAAATTTATTGAGAAATTGATTTCAATCAAATAAGAGAGTTTGCAGTGTTATTAACATAATCAAACACCGGCAGTAGGAAGACATGCTAGGGATATGAGCTTCAGTCTTAGCCATATTACACAGAATGAATCACAAGCATCATAAATCATGAGACAGTCTGTATTTTGCATGTCAATATTTGACAGCTGAATGAAAATATGTATTCATGTTAAAATGACAAACATGCCTCTAGACAGGCTGTCATATGTGTACTGTGCACAATGTTGTTTCTGTCCTGGGAGTGTGACGATTACATGTGCATCTGTTTGATTGATCTGTCCTATGTGCAATTGAAAAGCGAGTTGTGCTCTCTGCCCACTCTGAGGTATTCTTGTTTGCACAGGTATCATCTAGAGGATGTGTTTACTTGAATTTGGATCTTATTTCTGCTATCATTCCTATTTCTGTGCTGGTTGTGTACGTAGTAGTTGTGGTTTTCTGTACAATGGGGGATTATTACAAACAATTTTTATGTGCATGATCTATTTTTAATGTTATTTTATTAGATAGAATATTAGGCTACCAGGAATAGTGATGGGCTGCTCAAAGATGTCTGTATAGTGGCCCTTCTTATGTTCCCCATAAACAAAAAGTGGTAAAATATGAATAAGTAAGAAGTAGAGTGTTAAATATTTTTAGAACCCTAAGAATGTTTTGAGATGACATTTCGTATAGACTGACTTACTCTTCACGTGTGTAAGACGAAAACAGGAAGTCACCAGCTCGTAGTCTGAGTCACAACCTTTAGGCCATAATGACACGCCATCAAATTTGTATAAACACTTGATTTTTTTAAAGTCTCTTCGACTTTAATATTTTCTTAATTGAATTCCTACTAGCTTCCATGAAGTTGTTATAATCTTCCTATAGTCCTTATAAAGACATTTACAACACTGCTCACGCCATATTTGCAGCAAGGGTGCGAACCAGTTATCAATAGAAACAAAAGAAAAATTAAATAAAAGTTATTGAAATATAACTGAAGGAAACTTTACTGTATTTTGCCATTTTAAAGAAAGCGATCCTTTGCCCATTCTCCACATCCTCACCAAGTTTTATGAAATTCAGCTGGGTAGTGTTTACATAATGTTGCTGACTGACAGATAAGCAAATGACAGTGGTTTGAGTTGAGCTGACTTTTTCTTCAGATTTGGCCAAATTTTGCTTCACAGCAACCAAACAGCGGTTTACATGTTGATTTTTGCATTGCAGTGCCAGTCGAACTGTCACATCTCTGCTGTTGTCATGCTCTGCAGTTCAAGGAGACTTAGAAACTCAAGCTGAAGGATCACAAACTGAGAAGGGGAAATGCTGCTTGCATTTACAAGGACAAACACAGCAGCGGCTGACCCACAGTTGATGAACCCTTATGCGTGTGTGTGTCTGCATGTTTGTGGTGGGTCTTTGTTTGTCTCGGTGTATGTCTGGGATCAGACATGTTACACTATGCAGTGAGGGGCCTTGACCCTTTTTAAGAGAGCTTCTCTGACAGCCAGCTTCAGAAGGATTAGAGGGAGAAAAGGGAAGACAGAAACACAGACAGAGCAGACTGAGAATGCTTTCAGCTTCAGCAGACACTAATCCTCGTCTTTCTCTCTCTGATAGATGAGGGCTAGTGGAGCGACGGCCAAGTGAAGGGCCGACACACTGATGGTCACACTCACTAAAGAAGACTCACAAGCCAAGCTCTGATTTTGTAGTTTTTATGTGTGTGCGTGTGCGAGAGTTTTACCCAGTTTGGAGTGTCCAAAGCAGAAGACACAGCCATCTGCTCCGTTCACCACCGACTGAATAACCTCGGCAACTGTTCCTGCACACACTTCCGCCTAACACAGGAAGACAGAGGAATAAACAGGGTCAAGTAAATCAGAAATACATTCAAGTTTAGACAAACGTTATTCACACTTGCGCTGGAGCTAGGATTCTGCTGGTTTTTTTGTTTTGTTTTTTTTAAATCAGACTGTTGGTGCAGAGATGACGGGCAACTTCCCTGTAATTGTCAGTATTACTGTGTTCTGGTTGTATAAACGTCTTAAAGAACCAGCATTTGCTTTTTAGCTTATCTCACTGGCTTATCCAGGGGGGACACAGCTAGCCTAGATTCATGCAAAGTGCACATACCGACCAAGCAGCGACTTCTGTGACTCAAAAGTAAAGCTGATGTGTAAGTCAAAGACTTCTTCTTTCAGATCATGTGCCTCAATCTTACCTTATCCTTAGCATCCACCCTGCCTCCTCTGTCACACCAACCAACTCTGCATGACCTCCTTCTCTACATCCATGATACCTTTTTGGTCTTCCTCTTTTCCTCCTGCTTGGCAGCTCCATCTTTAACATCCTTTTTCCAAAATATCCACTATCCCTCCTATTTCTACTTTGTCTTCAAAGCATCAACCTGAGCTGTCCCTGTAATATCCTCAGTTCTGATCACATCCATCTTAGTGACTTCTGACTCCTGTCAGTTTGTTACTGCCACCGTCTTCAAACCATACATCATAGCAGGTCTCAGTGCCATCTTGTAAAGCTTCCCTTTCACTCCTGCTGCTGTCATTCTGTCACAAATCACCCGATACTTGTCTTCATCCACTCCACCCTGCCTGCACTGTCTTCTTCACTCTCTTGTGCACTGTCCATTGTTTTGGATCATTGATTCCAGGTGTTTAAACTTGTCCACACTTGCTACTTCTATTCCATGCAACTTCACTGTTTTAGTCTCCAGACTCCCTGTTAAATACCCCAACTCACATCTTCTTTACCCTGTTTGTGAAACTGATGCTTTTTGGAGCATTTTAATGGAAAGATGTGACAAATAATATGGCAGCTGTGGTAGAGCCTGTCCAAGAAGCTTGTAATCCAGTATTGGAGAAGAAATTTCTGTATTTTATTAGTCTGTTACTTACAACAGTGTTTGTTTGCATTGCAACCACACATCTTATCTGACTACCAGCATGGTATCCAGTCCTTACCAAACTTTCAAGAAGAAGGTTAAGTTCATAATTTTGTGTTTATTTATAGCAATTTTACCATAATTTGTCATACAAAATGTCTCTGACCTGTGATGCATCAGGAGGGAACGCCGCATCAAAAGTGAACATCTTTGGTGGGACCTGATTGGCTCCGGCCCTTTTCTGAGAGGCAGCACTTTGCGTCTGATTTGCTGATGGGTCCATGATGGTGATTTGTTTCTTCCTGGGATCCACTTTGAGAAAGGAACTGGACTCGGCTGCATCAGACTGAGACACCGGGCAAACTCTCACCATCACTTTCACCTGAGGGTAAGATAGTTATCGAAAACAGACTTTTTTTTTAGACAGGAGGCTAAAGGTCAATGCAGGATTATCAGTCAAAGCCTGATTCCTGATTCCCACCGCGTGTTTGGGAATCAGGAATTTGTGTTTCTGCAGGGGTGGATTTCTTTTGCTCCAACAAAAACAAGAAAGTCAACAGGGCACTCAGACAAACAGCAGTGTGAAAGTACATTGGTACAGTCACACTTTGTGAGATAGTTTTTAAAACTTTGCCAGTGTCTGAAATCACTTGTCATGAAACATGAAGCAGTCTGACACGCTTTTCCGTTGAGTTTCGGGTTCTTCTCATGCCAACCACCCATTTCTATTTCACTTTTAAAGCATGAACACTCTTTTCCCCTTAAAGAAATCTGCCTGCGTCAAAACCATGAACAGACCTTGTATGTATTACTGTGAAGTAGTGTTGCTGGTAGACATCTTCATGTTAGCTTCAAACGACATAGAGCCACAAAACCAGAGTCACAAAAATTCAGCTTTTTAGTTCTGCGCTTACACAAGTCATCACATGCTCTCTCTCCCTCTCATCATTTTATTCCCTCTTAAGTACTTTTACCTCCCTCATCCCTTCCCCTCCTTTACCTGTCACTCTTTCGTTATCTCTTTCTCCTTCTATCCTAAATCCCTTCCTTTTTTTCTCTGTTCACACCTCTTCTCTACTTCCACTTCACTGCCACACATCAAAAGCCTGAATTGCAGGAATTCTATTTTAGCTTTCACTCCTCCTCTCCTTCGTCCTTTCCTCCCACTCCTGTCACAAACTGTTAGCAGCCGCAATTTGCCGCCTGGCAGCTGTTGTTGTTTTCTGTGATATCAGCGGCTGCAAAACGCAGCGTCATCGAATCTGACTGAGCTCCAGAACATTTTAACATATAAACAGCCCTGTTCTCTGTCGGTAAAAGGTGTTTTCAAGTTTGAAATACTTCCCAGCAGTTGATTGTTGCTCATCTTCTCCTTCCATTCCTCATCTGTGTGAATTTGTCTTTGTCTCTCTTTCTCGTTTGATCTCTCGCTGACTATATCACTCTCTGATTCAGCCCGTCTGTCTTTCTCTTTTCATGTCTGTCACTAAATCTTTCTTCCTTTCTTCCTGCAGTACAGGATTATCCTGAAGATTTACACCACACTTCTCTTCTGACAATTGGGAGAGAGACTCGGTTGAAGCAGATGATTGGCACTGGGTGTCAGGTGCTGTTATGACTCAGTGTTAACCACACCAACTGTCTCAGGGGCTGATATGAGCCAACCTGATTATTAAATGCATTTGATATTTTGACTGTGACATTGGATGGATTCTGAAGTGTGTGGGAAGAGCAATAATTATCTAAGTGTGTTTATCTTTAAGAACAGGACTATTCATTCTGCCATCCTTAATGTCTTATATCTATTCAAATATCACAGATGCTTTGTGTCTCTGTTGCTGCTTTGACACAGAATTTATGTCTCGGTCAATGTCAGATGCCTTTCATTGAACTGTTAGTGCAAGCTGCCTTGAATTCCTCCTGTTCCGTAAAGTGTAAGTGTGAAAAAATGGCTCTGAGAACTATTTAGTTTAGATATAATCAGTTATATTCGTGTTAATGTTACATTTTGTGCATTTGCAATCATTCTCTTCACAACAGTTGTGTTAATAGATAAAGTCACAGAATCAGAAATTTCCCAAAATCTTTAACACCATGACAGTTTATGGCAAACGGCATGACAGATGCAGCAAACATGAGATCAGCTGATGACAGGCCGAAGATCTGAGAGAAACTGCATAAATTCATCATTAATTTTGGCCTTAGAGTCTCATCTGAGAAGCAGCAATTGGTTAAGTCAAGAACTGGATTCAAACCCTGAAAGAGGATGCAGCATCTGTCTTTACCCTCCGTTTCCCACTTCATGGTGTGATACAATGGATACAGTTACGTCATTTTGGACAATGAAACTTTTTTGTTTTTTGCCTTTTAGCAAATTTGCCTCTGTACACCAACACAGTGGGTTTTAAATCAAACAAACAGGAGATGATTGAAGTGCAGACTTTCAGCTGTAGATCAAAGAAATACAAATATAATACATAAAGTACATGCAATGGGGCAGAGTGTGACTATTTCAACACCTGATGTCATAAGCTGAGATTTAGCAGGACAATATCAATTATATTATGATGATAATTACAAAGTATGCTAAGCTTTCAATACTTCATATTGTACTGTGGCACCAAGTAAGAAAAAAAAAAATCAGTGAACTCTGTTTTATGTGTGTCATACCCTCTCTCTTCTGAACATATTTTATATCTACGAGGCACAAAGGTGCCGGACAGATGAAAGAGATGTGGCTCCTGTGAGGGAGAGAGTGAGAGAGCAGGAGAGAAATCATTCGTCTGTTTGTGCTTGTTAGCACAGATGAATCATCGCCTGAAGAGTGCTTTCAGTTAAACGTAACCATGGGATTACCCATCACACAGTAATCCCGAAAATTCCAAATCCTACTGCACTGAGTATTAACTTACTATAAGTAAAGTCAACAATGTATTTATGCACAGTGCTTAAAAGATTTGTAAGACCACCAGGTTCATGCCACAGGTGCCCTAAATTAACAGTATTGGTAATTACCAAACTATATATATTTTTTGTTTCTGTAATGGTAAATCCAGCAGTATACACAAGGTCTTTAGTTGGGCAGCTGTGGCTCAGGAGGTAGAACAGGTTGTTTACCAATCAGAAGTACCAGTGATGGGCGTAACGGCGTTATTAGTAACGGCGTTACTAACGGCGTTACTTTTTTCAGTAATTTGTACTGTAACTAATTACTATTCCTATCGTTACAACGCCGTTACCGTTACTAAGAAGAAAACGCGATGCGGACGCGTTACTATTTTTTCAACACACAGACGGTTGAAGCTGTCTTCAGCTTACTGGGAGCTGGGGGGGGGGGGGACAATCACATGAGTGCCGCTGATTGGCTGAGGAAGAATAAAGTAGCCATGTTAAACCAATCACATGACCACTTTAAGATGACATAGCAACAAGATGCTATATACCCGTTTTTAAATTGTGTTGATCGGCCACGTAAAACCAGAGTCATGATAAAAATATATACGCGGTGTTTTTTCCTGAATATTATCGTCACGTTTACTGTCTAAGAACAGCGATAACAAGCACTCTCTGCTTACGACAAAAAAAAAAGAAAACAAAGAAAACAAAACAAAAAACACCCCTTTCCTATTGGTGGAAAAATATACCATGTCGACCAATCAAAAAATGATATGGCAACATGACATTTCGTTGGTTCGGAGGAGAGGGAAGTTTTAGGAGTGACGGCGAGAGAGAGAGAATTTTG
>VVHJ01002972.1:0-11315 GCA_015107715.1 Tylochromis polylepis | reverse complement strand
CCTTAATCACCGGGGTCTAGCCCTGACACACTGACTAGCATTCACAAACAGATGTGTGCTTGGAAACTGGGAGGCGCTCATTCCTCTGAGTTTATCAGTAAATACACGACATCGTGTGTTTCTTCAGCCTGTCAGCAGCACTTCGGGAGATTCGCGAAGAGTCCCCCCCGAGCGCCTCGGGTCCTCACATTTAATTTGTTTATTCCGAATCCCTGGAAAATGAAGAGGAATGCCGTCTGAACTGCTTCAGGGCATCGAAACCAGTTCTGCTCACAGTGATTCACCGGCTTCCCTCCCGCCTGCCGACACATGCGCTCGCTCACGCTGGAAGAAAGTCATGCCCAGACACGGGCCGACCGGCTCGTCCACGCATTTCACGCCACGCTCTCATCACCGGCGTGGACCGAATGAGCGCTCCGAAGACCTGAATGGGTCCTCGGGTTGTTTACACCCACACTGACAGACTGAAGCAAACAGCCTCGGACTGTAATTTGGGAGATTTACTAACTCTCCGTCTAACTCTGGGCAGCGTTTGATCAGGTCGGAGCTTCGGCCTCAGAGTGACGTCTTTCATGGATAACACCTGGCTGCTGCCTGAGTCATGTTCAAACCAGTCCAACCTCACGGCCCGGCCCGGTGCAGCCTGAGCACAGCTGGATACGACGGCTGGTCTGAATCACGGCAAACCCACGCTAGGATTAATCATTACCTGTTCACGGTTATTACTGTCACATGGTAGCCAACCACCACAGGCAGGAAGCGGGTTTTTAATTGTTGGATGCCGGCGTTGAAGGACTTAAAAATGTTATTTTCTCGATCACGTTTTTATTATAAGCTCTGCGCTCCTGCACAACCTCGCCACAATAAACGAATTCGCTGAGAATTGTTCTCATCTTGTTGTTTATTGTTCGCTCCCGGCTCTTTTCTCACCGGGTTAAAAATAGGCCGGCCTCTTTTGTAATAATGTGAAACCAACCTGCCAGTTACACATTACATAACAACACTGTCTCTGTGTTTGTTCTCATCTTTAGTCTTCTGTTTCTTGTGTTTTCGATTGTTTCCGTCTCTCTGTGCCGTCACCAGTTCACAGCGCTCTCTGTCTGTACACTGAGTGTTACGGTAGTCAGCAGCCAGTAAGGCTGCCCGCTCATGGCAAAAACATCATTCACTTACCAAAATGATTAACGAACACCAGCTTTTTTGTTTTTAAAGGGGTGTTCCTTTAACTTTAAACATGATTCAAATGAAAAACATTTGTTTGAATTGTTAAAAAGACAACAGAGAATGTGTTTCGCTGGGTCATGAAGCAGAGACGGAGTCGTGTCCAGCGGTGTTTCAGTGATGAGCTGAATATGAAGTCCTCTACAAAGAAGTCTCTGAACTGAGCGCAGTGAGAAGTAAAGTCCTCTAACCACATCTAATTCCCTCACACCTGAGATGTGAGCGGTGATGCACTGTCGCCTCACAGGAAGAAGGTTGTGGGTTTGAATCCCGCGGCTGGCTGTTTGTTTTTTTTCCTGTGTGGAGTTTGTGTGCTCTCTCAGGGTGCTCCAGCTTCCTCCCACAGTCCAAAGACACACATATCAGTTCAGGTGTGAATCTGAGTGTTTCTCTTACCCCTGTGATACTGACGACCTGTTCAGGTCTGCCTTCTCCAGTAATAACTGGATAGACCAGGTTCTAAATATCTTTGCCCAGACTGGCAAGAAAGAAAGAAAACCTCACTCAGACATTTTATCTGAAGCTTTCTCTTTGCCTCCCAAAGCCGGCGAAAGTTCCCAGGAAGGCCACGAGATGAATATGTCCCATTGTCTATTAAGAAACGTTACAGTTAAACTAGTTTTAAAGAATGATCTCTTCAGTATGTAAACTAGGGTTGTTATGATACTAGAATTTAAATACCAGGAAATTTGATGCCATTTTCAATACCACAGGTGAAAAACATGGTATAAAATTAAGAGGCAAATGTATTACAAACGTAATAAATAAGATCAACGATAACACTAACTGGCACGGTCAGCACGGTGTGGTGGAGGGATGATGATTTGGGCATCTTGCAGTCTCTGAGTCGATGATGAACTAAAGTGTTACAGAGTCAGATGTGACTCAGCAGGACAATGATCCCAAGCACAGCAGCAAATCTACAGCAGACTGGCTGAAAAGGAAAAGAACCGAGGTGCTGCAGTGTCCCGGGCAAAGTCCAGACCTCACTCGGACTGAAATGCTGTGGCGGAAAGAAGAGCGGGCCGAAATGCCTCCACAGCGGTGTTAGAAACTCTTATTTGAAACGATTACTTCAAGTTACTCCTGCTAAAGGTGACTGTACAAGCTACTGAACGCTGGGATGTACTTCGTTGGTCTTAGGACTTCAGTTTTTTCCATAGTCCTGGGAAAACTTAGCTTTTCACATGACTGCATAATATTGAGTACTGTTTCATAAATGCATGAACATGCAGAAACCTGCAAAAACTGTACGACACGCCCCATTAATCACTGACTTTAAAGAGCACTTCTCATAGAAAACCTGAAACATGCTGGAAGGATTTCACTCTCCAATGAAAATATTTGATATTAAAAGTTTAAGGATATTTGACATGACCTGAAAAAGCTTTATGAAACTCAGCACGCTTGAAGATGAAGATGGGGTAAAAGAAGCTGGTCGTCGCTGATTTTGGGGCTCACAGTTTCAAACATTCACGCTGACCACTCATTTAAAGAGAAAGGCAAACAGATGCAGGTTCTGTGCCGTTAATCTGAAGTTTGAAGCATCTCACCTCTCGTTTGTTGGTACGAGCCTCGCTCCTGCCTGTCCTCGACACGGATGCCCCCGTTTCCTGCCCTTTCCTGGCGGCCTCCGATCCCAGCAGCCTCTCTGCCGATCGGTCTTTGCTGGTTAAACAGGAAGAGCTGATTAGATTCTCCTTCTACTCAGGTACAAGGACCTTAATGGGAACCTATACTAGTCTGTGGATGCTCTCCTGCTCACATTCATCCTCCGGGAATTCAGAAAGCTCAAAAATGGCATTTTTCTATTAAATCAGGGCCAAAGCCACCAAACAGAAGAACTTTAAAACAGAAACCCAAGACTTGTGAGATTCATATAAAGATAAGGAGACAGAATTAATACTGAGCAGAATTGAGGCTGTGTCACCTTCATTGTGAGACTTTAACGTGTTAACATTTTTGGGGGGATTAAAAATAGCTAAAAAGGCTCAAACAGCTCGTCTGGTCCCTCTGTACCGCACAGTGAGCGTTACAGAGGGTTGATGGTGTGCCCCTGCCAGCCTGGTTGAACCCACTAAGGTAAGATTTGGGGCAGAAGCCTTGAATCTTAATAAGAAAGTAAACCTGGATGAACCTAAAATGAACTGACTGTTTCTTCTTGTCATTTCCAGCACGCTGTGGGGGCTTTTTATAAGAGGCCCGTTTCTTTAACTCCTTCCTGAACGTGAGGATTTGGTGGGTTCAGACCAACTGAGGTTCGTTCCCTGACTGGCAGGCAGACCGTCAGTGTTGAGGTCCTGAGAAACAATGCTGAGGATATCTAATTACACCAGCGTTTTGGAATTTCTGACCTTATTTGGGGGGGAGGGATAAGGATTTTGTGTTTTCGTTTCCCAAAAAGGCAACAAGAGCGAAGAGCTGACATGATTTCTCCTCACGTGACCCGTTTGCATGCTGCTGGGGCACAAACTGGGAGGGTTTCTCTTGGCTAAATATAAAAACGCAGCAGTCAGATCTCTAATGGAGGGCTAGAGCGTGAGGCTTTGATCTGCCGTTTAGCGGCGTGTGATGCCTGTTCGGCTTTATGCTGGGGGAGGCATTGGATGTCCTTTGTGCTAATTGCTTGCACATTTCTCCTCTGCCAGTGCACTTTAAATGGCTCTGATGAGTTACCCACAGATTACACACAAACATAAATAAGAAAAGAAAAAGCTGCTTGCTCCAAAACACGAAGATTTATTTAATCATAAGATGTTTAAAACGAGCAGGAAGCTGCTTCACTTCTAACCTCCCGCCCGGCGTCTGGTTCTTGTTGTTTGCTGATGTTTGGGTGTTGTTGGGTTCAGCCAGCCGGTCGTTTCTGCCGGTGTCGGAGCTTTCAGAGGCAGCCAAGTCCGAAGAGCCGACCGAGCCGCCGAAGCCGTCTGAGGTCAGAGAGCCCCTGGGGTCCAGGCACAGGTAGGAGGAGGTGTTGCCTGGAGATAAAACGCAACACAAAAAAGTTTCAGACTGTTAGATCATCAGAGAGCAGGAACACTAAACCACAGCTTGGTGCAAGTCCACAAAATTAGGCATCCCTTTGCCATAAAACCTCAGCCAAGAAGCTGCTTTAAACACAAACCACAAATCATTTCATTCATCCCAACCTTCTCCTGCCGGCTTTTAAGGAAACACCAACACATGAGCGTTTTACCTCACTCAGCACCAAAAACAAAAATCACAGCTTTTTACCACTCTGATAAAAAGAACAATGTCAAGCTGATGCTTTATATTCAGACTTTTATCTGTTTGTCATCACTACATCAGTTCAACAGTTCGATAATCCATACAACACAGGGTGAAAGGAAAATCACTGCCCCTTAAAATCAGCTGATTTTCACTCTACAGTAACTGTAGCCTATCTGATGAAGCCATGCAAGATTTTACCTTCACGCCACACAAACCGTCCGAGTTACCGGCCCTCAAATACACAAATCTGTCACTTTCTTCTCTTCAACTTTTTCCAACATCTCTGAGCCCTCATAAGCACACGAGACATCCACATGACATTATCAGGGCTGAAAAACACAGTTCGTATAAGCCACAGTCAGGTGAGCTGAAACTCTTCTACACATCCATTTCATGTGAGTTATTTCAGCTGCTCTCGACTTCCTACAGTTCCTGCTACACATGCAAGCCACTTTGCAACCCACTTCCACCCCAGCTCCACCTTTTCTTGTTGTTTCTGTAACAATCTGAAGGTTATTTCTGCATATGGAAATAACCTTCCTTTGGCTATACTGCTTCTGAATGAAATTATTTCTATTTTTTTCCCGCAATGAGCAAATGAATTAGGCAGAAAGTTAAATCTGACCATTCTGTGTTTATTTTTTATGACTTTAAAGCAGCTTCTCTTGGGAAAAGCACACAAAAAAAGTCATGCAGATAGTTCAGGTGCTTTCACTTTCCCCCCATTGTGAAGAGGATAATCCCACATTCAGAGTTAACGCTGTAAAGTTGCTATGGTAGCATCAACAGAGAAGTACTCTGTTTACTGTATGACAGCCTATTAATCATTTTGTTTTGGCTGCTGCGATACAAAGAGACCGTTAACAATGACAACACTGTGAAAGCACAAAAATAAAAGCAGAGCCAGACTAAAGAAGCAGAAAAGACAGATTTCAAAGATTTCCTGTCGATTTTACGTCAGGAACTTTTCTCTAATGTGCTCAGTGTGCAGGTCTTAATCTAAATATTCAACTTTGTGGCTCTGTGAGGATATATGTTACTCATTCAGTGTTTGAAGGGTTATCAGGCCCTTTCTAAAAATCCATCATTTGACAGTGAGAAAGATTCACAAGTGGAAAACATTCAAGACAGTTTGCAATTTTTCCCAGGAGTGGACATCCCAGCAAATTCACCCCAAGGTCGGGCAATACTCAGGGAAACTGTAAAAAACCCAAGAGCTCCATCTCAGACTCTGCAGGCCTCTGTTGGCATGTTAAAGGTTAAAGTTCATGACAGTCCAATTAGAAAATGACCGAACAGGTGTGGCGTGTTTGGAAGGGTCGCCAGGAGAAAGCCGCGGCAGCGCGGTTTAGTTGGCAAAGCTGCATCTGAACAAACCACAAGACTTCTAGAACAACGTCCCGTGGACAGGCGAGGCCAACGTGGAAATGTTTGGCAACGGGACCTGGGCACCTTGCAGTCACTGAGTCAATCATGAACTCCTCTGTATACCAAAGTGTTCTAAAGTCAAGTGTGAGGCCATCTGTATGACAGCTAAAGCTTGGACCAAATGAAACTGGACAATGATCCTGAGCACAGCAGCAAATCTCCAACAGAACGGGTGAAAGAGAAAAGAATCAATGTGCTGCAATCGCCCAGTTAAACTCCAGACCTCAAACCAGACTGAAGACCTTAAAGAGTTGTGCATAAACTAAGGACTGCGAACTTCCATAAACTGAAGCCACACTGCAAAGAAGAGTGGACCAAAGTTCACATTTTCTGCAGAGACTGATAGAACAGAAAACGACTGTTTTGTTGCTGGTAAAGGTGGTGGTTACAGGCCGCCAAATCACGAGGGGCACTTTTTTGTTTTACAGGACTGCACATTCACCAAACCTTTCAACTTTTTATGAAGGACATAAAAGAAAATCCACTTCGACACATCAACAATAAAACAACAAGTTTGCACTCGGGTTTATCTGATTTCTGTGTGCCTAGTCTGAAAACACAGAAAGCAGCAGCATGTACTGATAAGTATACTTCTTGAACATTTATTGACAGGCAATACAATCAGGCCACAAGCCGTCATCATTATAACTGATATCCATTCAGTGCAGAGGTAGACAGACTCTCTTTTAAGCTGATATAACAATAAGTGGATCCATGATGATTTTACGGTTGGGGCTAACTCTTATTTGTAGCTATAAGTCTGCTGACTGCTTATTTAATTATTCCCTGAATCTGCACAACTGACGGTCAAGTTTTACGATCTCTTATTTTTATCTCAAAAAACATGAAAATCATTGAGAGCATCTGTTGAGCCATTTTAAAAAGTATTTGTGTCTGAAAAAGCAGAGCTTTTAAACTGGAAGGTTAAAGAATCAACTGACTGAATAATCAGCTGATGTGTTTGGTAGATTTGAGTATTTGTTTGTTTCGGTAAACATTAGAGATCTCCAAATGTTTAAAACTTAACGGAATGGGATGAATGTGCAAAAGGAATTAAAAAAACTGGATGATTTCCCCGGAGGAGAGCCTGATAAGCAGGGGAATCCCGACAGAGGGAGCGTTGCGTTCAACCTCCATCCCTCTAATGAAGCAGCCTGTAGTCAGAGTCAGCAGGAGTTAATCCAGACCTTCATTATGGGACCTTTCCAGACTCTGCAATAAGCCTGATGCCAGATGGGCACTCGTGTCCATTTTGTCGCAGCCTGAAGCTCCAGCAGGGAAAAGTACCTGCCCTGTGCTGAACATCAACCCCATTAGGACTTGTTTAAGAGGCCTTCGAGGGCTCATGTCTGCTGTTTGGCTTTTATGATGCCTGAAGGTCAGAGGCACAGGATTTCCTTCACATCTCTCCAAGTAACTCTACTTCCTGTTAAAATAGAACCTCATCCAGCCCGTTCGCGCGACTGCCCGCGAGTGAGCGCTCAGCTGGCACGCCTGGTTAGAGGAGGGTTAAACGAAATGGACAAATGAAAAGCTGCGAGTGTGCGAACATCTGCAGGACGTTAGGATGGTGCGAGAGGACAGGAAATGGCTGTGATTGGCTGATAGACATGAAAGCCTTTGTGTGTGTTTGTTTTGTTTCCTCCGCTGCACCTGCAGGGGTCCGCTCAGGGCCCGGAGGCTCGGTGTCCGTGACAGCCCAGATGGGAGTCACATCTGATCCCCCGTCCCGCTGGTCTTCCTGCCACCGGCCGGGCTCTGCGCAGTCCCTCCCCGAGGACGGAAAACTCGGATCGGTTGCTACCATTTTTGCTGGACTGGGCTCCTGAAGTTTGTTATGGAGACAAAAAAAAAAAAATCACATTTTTAACATTAAATTAATACAGGTACAATAATGTGACTGTAAATTAACAGTTTGTTGAAAACACACACACACACACACAAAAATCAGGCATTAGGGAACAATTCAACATATACTGGTGTTTTTTCGACTAAATCCCTGCTCCTCTCAGCAGCAAACACAGATTCTGTACAATAACAGACACTTGAAACGTCCTTGTATGCTTCACGCTTCATTCTGCTCTAAATACTCATTTTTTAGACACTGTTTCCTGCTCTTGTCTCTGTGATGTCATGGAGGGGGGATATCCCTAATTTCTGACCACAGAAGGCGGAACCACCTGCTGTTTTGGAGGGACAGCCAATCGGAGGAAAGCTGGCTTAAAGGGGGAGGAGCTAAAACACATTATTTCAGACAGAGGATGAACTGAGGGGCTGCACTGAGGCTAAGAGACAGATAAATAAGGATTATTTTGATCTGTGAATCATGCAAAGCTGGTTTACTGTTATAGTTACATATTTTCAAAAGTCACCATGAAGTCCTCTGAGTTCACTCAGAGTTCTCTAAACTCTCGCCTTTTTTTCTTTCTCCATTTGAAAATGAAGTTGAAACTTTCAAAGGCATCAGAAAGTTTCTCCCTTGGTGTTTCTTTCAGGTTTTCACTGAGGCAGTTTCCTGACAGGTGATTATTTACCTTTGTAGTTTTTACCTTAATAAGACCAGTCTTGATTCTCTGGTATAAACTTGTCTGAGATAAGGCTCATAATCAGTTTGTCCACATGCGTGAACACAAAAACTGGACACTTTAACACGTGAGCACACTACCTGATTGGCCACAGGTTCAACTTTGCGTTTCTTCTTCTGATTCTGTTTGTGAGTCCGCAGATAAACCGCGAGCTGTTCACTCCACCTGGAGACAAAACATGACACAAACAGGGAAGTTTCATTTCTCAGTGCTCCCTAAATCTTTATACTCACCCATTATTAGTTTTTAAAACTACCACAATTAGTCCTCTTATGCTTCAAAACATGTAATTTCTCAAATAAAACCAGCCAGTTAGTTTTAGAAGGCGATCAGGATGAATACAGCAATGTTCAGTTTGCTACAGGAAGCCATCAGGATGCCTTTAAATGTCATTTGTTTCAAAACAAAAGCCTCCAGGTAGGTATAGAAAGCTATCAGGAGGACAAGAGGTATGTGAGAGTTTAGATAGAGCAGGAATGTATTTTTTTTTCAATCATGGACAAAAACTGAAAGAAATTTTTGAAATTGCACTGCTTATTATTATATTAAGATGAAATGTGTAGTTAAACTTTATTACAATAACAGAAAGGGCAGTTTCATTGGTCCGGCCCAGATTTTTAGTAAATGAAAGAAATATGTCAGCATGACTTTGGACTTAAATTGTCAGAAAAAGCAACTGAAAAAAAAAAAATTCAGTTAAATGTCCAAAATTTCCAAGGCCCACTGGACGGCCTTCCAAAGACATCAAGGCCAGATTGTAGTTGTTACCGGGCCGATTTTGGTCCCTGAGTCTTATGTTTGACAGCCCTGAGTTAGACCAATTTATCAAAATGCACTGGTATGTCCAGTTTTCAAAATAAAAGACTGTAATTAGATACTGGAAGCAATGAAGATGCATCGAGGCTGTCAGATTTTCAGAATAAAAGCCCATCGTTAGTAATAATAATTTACCATGGGGCTTTAACATGCCAACTTGTCAAAATGAAGGCTTTCTAGATTTTTTTCAACTTGTGTTTTCAACAAAGCTTCTCCCTTTTTGCTCATTTGTGCCCACACATGTCAGCAATCTCTTTTTTTAATGCTACTCTGAGGTTTTTATACTGACCCATTAATGATGTCTTTATTGTCACCACGGATGAATACTTCCTGCTCTGGGGTGACGATGCAGAGGGCGTTTTTCTGGCCCGTCCTGGGCTCTGCATCTAAGATGTCTGTGCACACGTTCACGTTCACCGTCCCCTGTGGCAAAGTGCTGGGCTGCAGGAGAATCAGAACATCCAAATTATTCCTCCAGGGGTCAAAGAGCGAGTTAAGACGTCATGTTTACTAAAACTTCAGATTCATGGCCGCTAAACAGAAAGCAGTTTGTGGTGTGAAGTGTGGAATGAAAGGGAGCGAGATTTAAGGGGATCACAGAGAAACAGAGAGGGGGGATGTGTGCATTAAAGGATGGGCTAAGCCCACATCATCTGCTGTGGTTGTGTGCACAACATCTGGCTTAAAGATGCCTGCTTGAGCCCAACACAACATACAGTAGATGCAGATGCATGCACAGGCTGGGGCTTACTGTACACTCCACGTTATGTTTTATGTTTGCATTTGTTTGTAATTTTAGTATCTGTGCTGTTTCTCACCAGCTCGTCCAGAGCGAAGCTCAGGCTGCCATCCTCATACAGGATAAAGAAGCGCCGCTGCCATCTCTGACGAAGAAGGACAGGAAACTAAAATCACCACAGGATCACACTAATACGACACTCGTACGTTTTTTTTTTAAAGGTGACCTACCCTCGACCTCTGCATCGGGTTGTTAAAATCTGTCCCCTCTGGAGCCAAACACAGCCAGCCTGCATAGATGGGTTTGGCCTGGAAGGACACAGGACCGTGATGTCATATATTAGTCAGTGTTTTGAACTGTGTGGATTTGATGCTTGTTGTTATTGTTGTGGGATTTGAACTGGTAGTCTGACAAAAAAAAAAATACAAATCCGCCAAAAACACCTTCTGTTACGTCGTGTATTCTACATGCGGATCTGTGCACTCGTGCTCTTTGTTTTTCCTGTTTCAATATTCAGATGTTTGTTTGGTTTTTTAAATTCAGAAGTATATACTGTCTCAACAGGTCCACCTGACAGCACATTTGCCCTCAACGTTGATCAATTTGAAACTCCTACGCTGCTTCGTTCTCGAGTTATTGCATTCACAAACTTGGGTTTCCACATCACCCGCCTGCCCGCCCTGCTGGCAATGTGGCAACAATCTGGTCTTTAAGTCTGACGTCATTAGCCGTTTCCGGGTCCAAACTCCGCTTCAGGTCCCAAAGTCAAACGAACGCTGCGGCATCACTGAGAGTTACAAACTGTCTAAATTCTTTCACCTTTAATAAAATGATCAGTGTGGCTGCTCTACCAGGTGTAACAATTAAGTTTAACATCCAGGCATCCATGAAAACAGGATTTATTAAATGTAACAGAGTTAGAAGTTAGCAGGGAGTTAGCTCGCTAGTTTCCATCTAAACATAACATACCATGTTCTGACTGAGGGATTTCTGAAAAATTAAAACGTACAGCTCTGCTGTCACTTCAGACATAAATGAAGACAGGAAACTAAACAGCAGTGACGTTTGTAGGGTTACTGAAGTTGGGCTAGCTGGTATATAATGATGTGCTACGTGACTGCTAGCTTCACAGCTATGGTTAGCATGATATAAACACAGTGAAGCTGGAGGATGAACGCTAACTTTTTTCCACTTGATAAAAGTTAACGCGACGGTTCCCGATGGTTAGGGACAAATGCAGCAGGATGCTGTAAATGGACCAAACTTCAGTCAGGAGAAAAACTGAGATAATCCAT
>VVHJ01002967.1:0-13522 GCA_015107715.1 Tylochromis polylepis | reverse complement strand
ACGTAAATATATATATATATATATATATATATATATATATATATATATATATATATATATATATATATATATGATCTTCATAACGAAGTTATTTGTCATGTAAAATGAACTGAATCTTCTTCCTAAATCCCAGAAGTATGAATTTTCTTAATCATTTGAATTTCTGTGAGTTGTTCAAACCTCAGTGAAAATATTATTCTTGATAATTATGATTTATTACCAGCAGATCCGATCAGTAAATAGAACAGTGATTTTTTTTTTGCTGCCCTGTACAGAAGAGCTAACATCGCTATACAAAGCATGTGAAATAACAATGCAGCGATATTTAATAGAATACCAGTAAAAGGAAACAAGTTGCTCTATTAACTTCTGTTGATGCCATAAATACATTTTCAGTGTAATGTGTTCTAATGGAGAATTGTGGTATTAGTACCACTGTCCAAGTACTTCATCTACCACTGCATGATAATTTACCGCAACACTTGCTTTTATGGCAAAGTCTGAGGCTACTTCACTTACATAAACAGCCTGTAAAACGTCTAATAAAGTTCAACAGCTACACGTTAAAGATCTAAAATTAACAGAGCTTTGATGTCTTTGATGTGTACATGTATATCTGCACACTAAAATATCCTCTTCATATGCTTTACAAAGAACATAGCCTGCAAACAGCCTTCAAATTCTTAAACTGCTAGCACCCCCTGCTGGATCATTCAATTATGACAGCAAATGAGAAAAAAAATGTAAATCAGACTGACAATGTTTTACAGCCCTGGATATTTTAAAAGTTCTTTAACACCATTTCCTAGTTCATTAGTCTCTTTACACTAATCAGTGCTAAGAATACTTTAGCTGTGATGTACAGGAAATCATTTCTCATTGGCTGCCACACTGATCTAACATAACTGTATTATATATTAAGTTTAATAGACAGCAGTACATAAACTGTGTACATACTTTCCTCCATGGCTAGAGAGAAGAGAATTGACGAGGAAGCCAGAACAAAGCCTGGCAGCAGCATGCAGAAAGTTTGGATTGAAATCTATAACCCAACAGAGAACGATAAAGGAAAATACACCTTGGAGATGTTTGATGGCAAAGAGACACACAAAAGGTTTCTTGACCTGTCGGGACAAGGTGTGTGGAACTGTCATTTTAATTTAAAGGCTCTAAAAGACCTTTTCAGATTTGCGAGATCATTTTTTTCCCCAGATTTTTTATTGTGATTATTATTCAAACATCCAACAGCTTTTGCTGACGCTCTGCTGGAGCACCAGAGGTTGAAGTAAGTGCTACACTCAATGCACTAGATGAGGTATCTAGGCTTTCACTGACACTGACAGAACAGTTTTCCAAAAGACAGAGGTTATACTTGAAGACAGATTATCATTGCCTGACACTGCAATGTCATTTTGATCTAACCCTTTATCTTCATCCTTCAGGCAGCTGGCCATTGCAGAGAAAAGTGAGTCATAGGTTATGTGTTAATCCCAGGACATTTCTTTTCATGGCAAAGATTAAATGATTCTACATCATATGCCAGCAAAGAGTTATTTTTGCCTTTTCGTTTCAGATCGGGCTAAAGTGACAAAAGGCCTTCCTGATGTGGTAGCCATTATGGAGGGCAAGGTACAATAACTGTTTAAATTTGCATATGTGCTTCTCTCTGTGACCTGCCATTTCATTTTAATTTTTTTTTCTCCTTCTCTTCAGTCTCTGTGTCTGACGTGCTACGTTGATGGCGAACCAGCCCCAGAGATCTTCTGGCTTCATAATGATAGGGAGATATTCAGCCAGGATCACTTTACAATCACCAAGGAGCCCAAGTGCAGCAGCATCACTATAAACAATGTCAACATGGAAGATTCTGGAAAGTACAGCATCTTTGTACGCAACAAGTACGGCTCTGAAACGGTTGATGTGACCGTGAGTGTTTACAAGCATGGGGAGAAACCTCCAGCTAATGCAGTGGAGATGAGTTAGGACTCCAAACTGAGTCAAAAATCGATATTTCTGCAGGGAGTGAGGGTTTACCAAGATCTGGGCACATGCTGCTTTTGAAAGAAGAAATGTGAGAATTTCCTGCAAACAAATTAAGATATCATTCGGTTCACTCTACTCCAGGATTTACTTCTACAGCTTTACTTGATGTGCCTAGTATTTTGCTTAAAGTAGCTCATTTTGGCTAATTAGCTTACATACCAACTACCACTATAGTAGCCAGTGTTCTACAGTAAACAATGGTAGCATTTTCTGTAAGCAAACTAGTAATTAGATAAGAAAAAGCTGATTTATCTCTATATAATTGACAAGACTGAGCTAGTTTGCTGGCTTTTACTGGCTCCACTAGCGCTGAATTTGCACTGCATTTTATCATTTATCTGCTTTTGGTCATGCTGGCAGTTTCAACAAGTCTCACTTTAAGTGCTTTTGAAAAACCCTAAACTCTAATCTTAGTTTCTGTTGAAGCAGATTTGCATTTTTGTGTGTGTGTGTAGTGAATAAAGGAATTTACAGCAATTTTTCTCTGGTGCATTACTCATAAAATACTATTATTTTTTTTTTATGTGCTAAACTTTATGGTCAAGTATTTATAGCCACAGTAGCCTACTTTGTATAAGATTTTGCAATGATTTTTTTTTTTCCACTCTGAAAGCAAACAGTCCACAGTGTCATTAACCCTTCTATATCACCTTTGGTAGATTTACATTTGTAGGCTGAAGACGTGAATGAAGTCCAGTCGTCTGCACATTAGTCATGTTTATTAAATGCTTTCATTTAGCATTTTCTTCTTTTTATCCTTAAACTCCTCTACGATTTGATATCCTCCTGATAAAAGATTTGATTCCGTCTTCGTGTGCTGTCTGTGCTGATTCAGATCCTGTCCCACATTTGTCACAAATTGCAATCGGAGCCTCAAAGAAGAATAGCTGTTCTCTTATAATACTAATGAGGATCAAAATATTCAAGCTGTGAAATAGGCTGGCATGCCTTTTACAGCCAAATGCCTGTATGATTTACATATATTTCATACCAGTGAAGCTGTCAATTTACCTTTGGTGAACGCTGTGTCGCCACATAGGTATAAATGAACTCCAGGTTATTCAAACATGTGATTACTTCAGAGGACGTCGTTACTCATTAGACATAGTACTGGGAGCCCTTTGCCATCAAGTATAAGAAGGTGGGGCATACGTTAGCAAACTCCACATTGTGTTGAGCTTCACAAAGCTGCCTCAGCCTCCTGCCACCTCAGTCAAGGAGAAGCCAGACCCTCTAGACAACATGGACTTCAGTGGAACGTGGCAGGTCTACGCTCAGGAGAACTACGAGGAGTTCCTCAGGGCCATGGGTGAGAAAAAAGTTGGGTGGTAAAGAAAAAAGGTATTATTTTCAGTAGCTGAAGTTGCAGGTTATTGTGCATAAATTAACAAATATACATGTATTTTGCTTAAAAGGGCTCCCAGAAGATGTCATCAAAGTGGCCAAGGACATCAAACCAATCACTGAGATCAAGCAGAGTGGCAATAACTTTGTCATCACCTCCAAGTCTCCCGGAAAGTCCGTGACCAACTCGTTTACCATTGGCAAGGAGGCTGATATCACCACCATGGACGGCAAGAAGATCAAGGTTACTAATTTTTATTTACCTTTTATTTTATAAGAAATATTATCTGGAATACAAATTTACTTCAGGATGATGCAACTTTTGAGAGACTAAAAAAATACTCCATTCTCGTTATTCATGAATCATACTCATATTTAGTAAACTGCCCCATTGTGTGTTATGGCAACAGAACCACTGTTAAATTGTTCACTTATTGCCGCTTCTGCTGCTTCTGTTTGACTAAAGTTCAGTTATCTGTGTCTAAGAATACTCCTCTTCCTACTGGAAAAGTCAAGCAAAAGAAAAATACATGTTTATGAGCCTGAAGATGTAAAGGGTTTAAATTCATTTTCTTGTCTGTTTTGAGGGATTCATTATGTGTATTGTCTCTTCTACTGATCTGCAGTGCATTATCAATATTGAGGGCGGCAAACTGGTCTGCAAAACTGACAAGGTCCGCCACATCCAAGAGCTCAAAGGAGGAGAGATGGTTGAGGTAAAGTCCATCTTACCAGAATTCAGACAAGCAGCAGTATGAAAAACCAAACAAACTGTTTGCTGGAGTATAAGCTTAATTCTGTCTGTGATTTAAAAGTGTTTCCTTTTCTTTATCCCATTTCAGACTTTGACCACTGGGTCGACAACTCTCATCAGAAAGAGCAAACGGATATAAACTTGGCAGCAAAGAAACCAGTGTCTATTTAAATAAAAGTGTTGATTAAAAAGAGCAGCGTGTGTCATATTTCTATCCCCTTATATTTGCAATGGTCTTCATGAGGTCATTGCCTTAGTGAGGCCTTTTTTGTTCTGTGTCTAACATGTTTTATAAAATATTAACTAGGTAAACAAAAGATATCCACTCAAAGAGACATTTGATGAAAGTTTTGTTTGCCATGTCGGCTATATTGAGAAATCTGCTTGTGGCTTGATGTCCACACCATCCTCTAGTGGACTAGTGGGTCTATTGCATGCTATGCCATGATACTGGTTTGGATACTTCTGGGAGCATGAGCAGGCATAAATCAGTTTCCACAGTCAGTGAGGGAACTTGCCTTCTGTTTGAGGAAAGAAAAAAGTAATTATAAATCAGGAAAGATGAAGATGAAAACTTCAGGAAGCTTTAAGCTTATAAGGTAAAGGTTATTTTAGGGAAGTAAAATGCTTATGGACATGCACTTTGGCAAATATTTTGAAACATTAACTGTTAGGGAATTACATTTAATTTCAGGATTCTGTAATTGCCATATCTCTCTCTTATAATCACAGACAGTACGAAACAGCAATGTCACGCATAAGGTCTGATTTTAGACTTTTAACTGTATTTTCAGACGTTTTACAACATTTCCTGCTGATGAAGACCCTCCCTTTGGCTATACATAATAGACTAACGTAATTAAGTAATTCACAATTAAATAGCAGTTATATACCATAGAAATTTCTTTGGAATCAAAAGACATTTTCTGTGAATTAACAAAAACTTTAAAACTACATGACAGTCAGAGTAATGAACCACCCAAATATTTTCTTCAGTTTCGCACATTTATGTCTTCCAGTTTAATCCCGAAGAGTCGTGCTGGCAAACCTATTTCGTTTGCTACAGCAGCTTTTTTTTTTTCAGGAACTGAGGCGTACTGATGAAATTGCACTTTATTTTCTTATATTGGGATA
This sequence comes from Tylochromis polylepis, assembly GCA_015107715.1. Taxonomy (NCBI): domain Eukaryota; kingdom Metazoa; phylum Chordata; class Actinopteri; order Cichliformes; family Cichlidae; genus Tylochromis; species Tylochromis polylepis. Next base: position 8,247 of record VVHJ01002967.1, on the reverse strand, counting down.
TTTCAGGGATTAAATGTGTAATTAAACTTCTTTACATTCACAGAAAGAGGGAGTTCCACTGATCCATTTATGCTCAAAGTAGCCTGTTTGTGGCCCACAATGTAAACTGTGAGTTTGACATCTGAGGTCTGAGAGAGAGAGAGAGAGAGGCCGTGCGTTACTTCTAGGCATGCGCAGTGCCGAAAGAGCGCTGTGACCACGTCGCCTGTATCAGTTGCGGTACAAATAGCTGCAATACACGAATTCACGGCCTCTCAACAGTAGCAACGGGCCGCTGAAAAAATGGCGAGATACCTGAGGCCTCCGAATACATCTCTTTTCGTCAGAAACATCGCCGACGAGTCCAGGTACGTTGTTATTTTCAACCCCGCCGGCGTGCAAGCAGGCATGGCCAGGCTAAATGTGATGCTAGTTAGTTAGCAAACATGTCAACGTGATGTCATCATCAAAATTAGGAAACTGACGTTAACGGTCAGAGAGCGACTGCGAACAGAGAAGCTGGTAACGGACAACACAACCGTGTAATATTTAGAAACAAGAAACTGAAACATTCGTGTTGTAACTGAAACTAACGTTAGTCCCTGACCTGGTCTTGGGGGACAAAAAGAAAAAAACTGAACGACTGAAATACGTCCTTGAAACTGAGCTAAAGTCTGGACAGCAGCAGTTCCTGCAAGTAAACTACAATAGCTGTAGAGGTAAATTAAGTTGCAACGCATTTTTACCTAAAAGTATCGTACTAACACAACACTTTTTAATTATAGAACTTAATTTTATGGCCTTCCTATTATTAAAAAAATAAAAAAATATTAAGCCAACACTTGAACATAACAGCCAGATAAAACTTCGGGCATATAAATAGTGAATTCATTTTACCTGCTTTGGTGCACGTGAAAGTGATAACAGGTGGACTGGAGAGGCAACAATAAGACAATGGTTTTGCAGGTGGTGGCCACAGACCGTTGCTCTCTCTATATCCCCTCTCCCTGATTCTTTTCTCGTTTTACTTTTTGCTCGTGTCCATGTCACTACTGGTATCATGAGACTGTGGTCCATTCGATTTACAGAGATGGTCCACCTCTTACAGGATTGCACATCTTTAAGCCCTGTCACGAGGTTTGCATTTCCTCCCAGCACAGGCTTAAGACGATGGAAGAGATCTCAATGCACTCCAAGGTGTTCTGTTTTCAAATTAAGTTCGAAATGCCTTTATCCTCAGGGCATGGCTGTTTAACCTTAAAAAAAAAATTCAGACAGTTGCTCCACTGTGCTATGAGAGTAAAGGCATTTTAAATTTTATTTTAAAACGATGTCTTTGAGCATTTTGAAATTTTAGCCTATGCATATCCTTTCAAAAGAGCCCCTCAAATAGAATTGGTATTATTCTGACCGAATAACAGTCAGGAGTGCTGACTGACTCCACAAGACTGAGGAGATCCCAGAAGACAGGCCATTCCTTGAGGGGAGTTTCACGGGGCCATAGAAGGGAATTGACCTAGCAAAAGGACCAGTATCTGCTCCTTTGTGTGAAGATGAACAGGAGGACCACTGCCAGAGCCTTGCTCTTGTGTGTTTCTGACCAAAGACTCCATGTAGGTAACATGAGGTTCTGGCATCCTTTAGTGGGACATGTGCTCACACGCCAACACCATACACCTTGTTTGGCATTACCAGACAACACTAGAACTAGCCCGTTGTCTTCACAGATGAGAGCAAGTCCACACTGAGTACATGTGCCAGGCGCGAGCGAGCCTGGAGATGCCGTGGCGAATATCACGATGCCAGCTACAACACTGGCACCAAAGCAGGTCAAATGGATTGACAATGGTTTATGTTTCCTAACTGGACAGATTGCTATCCCTAAGGTTTAACTGCCTTTCTGCTACATTGTTTTTGCTGCCAAGATTAAAATAAAATGTATTTGGAAATTAACGTAATGAGTCCTCTTTCATAATCCAGAGGCCTAAATGTGAATAGTATGACTTAAACTACTTATTATTAAAGAAAGGGTCTCTAAAAATTAAAGTGTTCTAGAAAGAAAGCGTTGTAGATTGGTGTGGATACTTAAAAACCACCAACACAGAGAGAGATGCCACTTCAGTAAGTTCTTCAGTATTCCTTGGAGTCTTACAAAAGATTTTTAAGTGCGGTTGATTTCACAGACCAAAAAAAATCACTTCTGTGAAAGGTGCCATATCTGGGTTTTATGGCTGCAATGAATATGTGACAAAGACAGTTTCTGATTAAATTTGCAATTGCACAAGTTCACCTTAAATGTCCTGAAGAGGGAACTTCCTTATGAGTGAGAAAGTAATGTGGCTTATTTGCTGTTAAGCAATGTCCGATGCTTTGCTAGCACCAACTCTTGTGTATGTGCTGCACACTGGACTCGAGCCAAATTTATATGGTAGCCAGCAGAATAAATGTGCTTATTTCATGACACTTTAGGCCAGAGGATTTACGGCGTGAGTTTGGTCGTTATGGGCCTATTGTAGATGTCTACATTCCACTTGACTTCTATACACGACGGCCAAGAGGATTTGCTTACATTCAATATCCTTTATTCTTTCAATTTATGTTCGTACTATTTCACTAATGGATTGTAAAGTATCAGCTCTGATCTGTTGGGTGCAGTGACTTGAGTAACACCTGATCTAATATTTCCCTTTGAAGGGGAGTTTTTGTAATGTAATTGTTTTTTTGTTTTTTTTTAAATGCTTCTAGCATTAAATATACTCCTAACCAATATTTCTTCTGTTGTTGCCTCAGAATGGTAAAGATACAGGTATGGAGACCCCACACCAAAGAAAGTTGAAAGGCGGTTGTAGAGTAGATTCAAGCCAAAGACATCCAGGCGACAAGCAGTAGTGGAATTTGGGAAATAAAGACAGAGCAAAAGCATGAAGATACAAAGAGGACAAAAAAGAGAGCTTCCAGGCTTCCATTTGTCTACCAAAGGGAGGAAAAGAAAAGTGTTTATTGGGCAAAGACAAGCAGGAAACCTCAAGTTCTTCTGCCAAGGCTATAAAGATCAAGCTGAAGGTCAAGCATGTTAAAGGTAACAAGCCAGACTTTTTGTATCCTACCCAATCTGATCACCATTAGTATTTGTCTTGTCTTCACAATCTGAAGTCACAAATGGGCCTATTTTTAATGTTACATAATTGCAGTTGGTATTACTGAAGACAGTCAATTATAAATGAAAGAAATATGCTGAGACGATGAATTACTTTTATACATTTTTGGCCTCATTGATCCAGTAGCTGTGTGGTGTTGTTTTTTTTTTTCTAATTTTACTTGTGTTGCAGCTGCTTGTTGTGTTGTTTGTATTGCATGCGTGCAGCTTTCAGTTTCCACTTTCCAAATTAAAAGTCCTTAACAATCCAGCATGTTTGAAGATGTCCGGGATGCAGAAGATGCTCTTCACAACCTGGACCGTAAATGGGTTTGCGGGCGCCAGATTGAGATCCAGTTTGCCCAGGGAGACCGCAAGAGTATGAACAATTGACATTCCTACTTGAGCTTAACTGTGCCATGTTTGGGAAATATGTTGTATGGTTACATAATATTTTGATGTGAATTTGTCAATAAAGCCCCTAATCAGATGAAGGCAAAGGAGCGCCACTCCCCTCGCAGTTTCTCCCGCTATGAGGACGATCGGGATACCCGCAGAAGACGCTCCCGGAGTCGCAGTTATGATCGCCGCAGGTCCCGGAGCCCTTCTTTTGACCGTCGCCCTCGGAGGTCTGAGAGCCCTAGAGAGTGAGTTCTTGGCAACTTTTACACTTGTTATAGAATATAAGACATAAAATTTCACAAAAAACATGATGATATAAATGTAGTGAGTGTAAGAGAGTGCTCTGTGGATGTTTGCTTCTCTGAAAGCTGGCACTTGCAGAGGAGGAAAAAGAGAGGGGAAAGAGAAGATGGAGGGAAAATGTATGAATCAATGGGGGGGGGAGTTGTGTGGATACATACTAGGGCTGCAACAATTCAAGTAACTTGAATATAAATAAAATCCTAAATACAATTTATTTTTTGCTTCAGTGCTTTGTTTAAACTCTGTAGCACTCAGTTGTCATCATGTAAACAGGAGTGTTTCACCCATGTTTTGGATTAATAGAAATGTATCTAGGAGCACACGTGTGAATAAAAAGGATTACAACATTAAGCCCTAGCAGCCCCCAATTTTTAACAAAACTGATAACACAACAGCAGCAGGAAAGATGCTGTCATACTTTATCAGGGAGGTACCGTGTGGGTAGACGGTGCTCTGCCCTGTGTGGGTAGACAGTGCAGAGGCAGAGCAGTTACTGAGATGGTGAGCTCAGCTGGAGTTAAAGCAAACATTTTTCTAGTGTACAAAACAGCACCACTTGTTCCTGCAAGCATCATTAAAACCTTTAGTGGGAAAAAGCTGGTGGGAGTGCTTCATCACAACAAAAACCTAGAGTAAAGCTACTGAAGTTAAAATATGCAGATGAACTAGCCGAAAGCTGTCAGCAGCCATCCTATTTTATATCGCAGGAATACCTGCAACAAGCAGGGGTGACTCTAAAGGGGGTTATGGAGTTTAGTAACCCATATTTATGTCAAAGCTTTAGTAACATTATTTTGTAGATTTAGATTGTTTATATTTTATACAATGTTAATTGACCAGGCTGGTTAAGATATATAAGAGCCGCTGAGCTGGGGCTGTTGTGTTGGACACTGAATTATTATTACCATTCATTTGTAACACCATCAGAACATGTTTTCAGCAGAGGCCAAACCTCAGCTCTGAGAATGTTGATTTTCTCGTCTTTCTTCATTGCAGTCACCACATGATCCTTTACAGGTTTAGACACCCGTAGTCGCTCAATCACTAGCACACCTAAACACGCAGACACGCACTCTAGAGTTGTCAAAAAGAAAATTGATACTTGGATAATCGATATTAAAAATAATGTTGAATTACGATACTCCTTTGCAACTGTTGATACAAACGGTGCCCTCTTTGCCTCCTCCAGCTGACACACAACTTTACTTGACACTCCTGCAGACAGTTGCACGGCTCCTCCCCTCACTAACAGCTGAAGTAGTTCATGTTCATAGCACTGAAGAACACTTTAGGAATTTGAAGAGCTCAGTAAAGCTCCCATTTCAACAACACTGACGTATTAAACCGTTCTCATAAATGTTGACACATTAACATTAGCTGTTTAACTATTAGCAACTACCTGATAGCAACATTAGCCCCCTGTTATCAGTAACGTAGCGGCTAGCAGACAGCAAGTCACAGATGGAATATTGAGATGTGCCAGAGTGGATTATAGACACATGGAGAACCAGGCAGGCTGTGCAGAGTGTCAGGGGAACAATAGCTGAACTAAGTAGAGAATCCAGAGATTGGAGAACTAGGTCTGAAGAGCAGAGCTGAGGATGTAAAGAGCTGCACACTGCAGCAGTGTGAATGGTGGCTTAAAGAGAGGCTCCAGGCAGATGTGGACAAAATGACAAACTTTAATTTTTCTACTTTTACAATAGTTTATTAAAATATGTCTGATTTTTGTTGTAGCCAGCTGTGATTTTGCTTTGAAATTGTATTGTGACAGACCTGAGACACACATGCATAAAAAACATACATATGAATACACACCAAATCTACCTAATCCAGGAGCTACAACACTGTCAGAACTTGCCTACTGTAAGAAATCCTGTATGTATTCATGTAAATAATACAAAAGGGGTACTGCAGGGACTGGCAGAATTTTACATGTGTCACAGTTTTTGGGTTTTTGTTTTGTTTTTTCCCCTGCGCTTCCATCTGGGACTTTGAGAACTGTAACACTTTTTAGACATAACTAATTGTTATTCTGTTAAATTAGGACGTTATAGAGGCAGGACTGTTAGCATTTGCTTCTTATCTCTCACTTTAACTTTTTTTGTTTGATTATTAGCTATTGCTGCTGGTCACTACATTAATAATGTAACAAGCGGTTAATGTGGCTTTTAGACAAAGGTACTTTTGACCTCATTTCCCAAGGAGTCACCATAGCAGATAGAGCCACATTAAAATTATATGATTTGGCACAGTTTGTACACTGCATGCCCTTCTAGACGCAACCCTCCCATTTATCTGGACTTGGCTCTAGGAGTGCACTAGCTTGTGACCGACTGAGTCTGGGTTTCTGTCTTTCACTGTCTTTAATGTTTATAACTGTTTAATATCTCAGGGGTATTGTAAGAAGAGGTTAACTGACCTTTCAGCATCCCTGAAAGAGTTCCTCAGATGACTATTTTACCATTTTAGATGATGCAAATTAGCAACTTACCGTTGTCATGATGAGCTGGGGACCTATCCAGGTTATAGCCCACCTCTCAACCGGTGACAGCTGGGATAGGCTTCATATCCTGCCCCTGCAACCCTGAGTGGAATAAGCTGTAAAGTAAATGGATGGGTGAATGATGGATTGAGGAAAAGTGTGGTGGGTGAATCACTCATCTCCTGGTCTCTCTGGTGGAACTTTAAAGTGGAGCCTATATTTGGTATTAATTTCCTCATAATTATATACTAATATGCAATACATTCCTTGGCGTCCTCTGTTTAGATTTAAATATTAATTTAATTGACAGTTGTCATTACATTATTATTATTATTATTATTATTATTATTATTATTATTATTATTATTCTGTGAACTTAATTTGCCAAAATGTAAGTGGACACAGTCTGAAATGGCTCTTATGCTGTTGGCTCAGTGCAACTTAGTGCAACATGGTTGACCAGTTCCTGCTGTGGTTCCTCCCCTCCGTCTGTAAATTAAACTTTAAAGGAGAGCTTGTACACCCTGCAGTGTTCTGAGTAGAATGTGCTGCATGCCTGGTGGCTGTTATGTGCACTTATCTCTATGTGCTGGCATGAGTGAGTCTACCACCACTTGTGAAATATCTGTTTGTGACTATGTTTTAGTTATGATCTGCTTGTGACATGTGGCATAAATGTAATTTCCTGTAATTGTGTGGGGCATGTGCAGCTTGTGAGCGGGCATGATGTTTGCAGGTTTGTACACGGAAACTTTGGACAATGTCTGAGCGTGGCAGGTTCTGCAGAAAACAATTTATGTAATAAAGAGGAAGCCATATACTGCTTGTATATAGACATGTCATGCTGTCCAGGATGTAAAGTAATTCACTCAAATTGTACAGTAACTCAGTAATTTTGTTTCCCTGTTCTCTCTACAGCTCTCGATCCTACAGTCGACACAGACGAAGCAGAAGCCATGAAAATAACAAGTAGGCTCATTTCTGTCCTCTTGTATTTCAGTAATAATATAAACATGTCACTGTACTCTGTAATGATAATAACTGTAATGATAATCCCAATAGGCACAAAGCTCCTCCCAGTGACCACCACAGAACGCACCATGAAACGGCCTCACACTCTACCTCCCGTTCCCCGTCAGCGTCCAGGTCAAGACCAAAAGGTAAAAAGAGCCAGTCCAGGTCTCACAGCCCAGCTGAAGACTTCCATCCATCCCAGAAACAGTCTGTCAGGAGATCCCCATCACGCTCCTACTCTAGATCCATGTCCCGGTCACGCTCTCGCTCCAGGTCCTGGGCTGGACGCAAGTCTGGAGGCCACTGACTGACTATTCTCCAGAGCCCTTTGTTTATGTTTCTCTAGAGGTTTCTGTTTAATGTTCACCTCTAGCCCTTTTTGGACATGCATTACTTCACATTGTTGGCTTCATTAATCTGGTTAATGATTAATTAACTGGTTAATAATGTTCTGTTACGTTCCTCCCAGTTTTTTGTTTTTTTTTTTTCCCCCCAGACGTACCAGCAGCAGTGACAGGAGAACCACAATATGCGTGCACAAGATTTTTGCTTTTGTAGTTACAAGGATTATCAGTATTGACTCTAGTGTGTATAACATTTGGTTCCCTCTGCCATTGTTGCTATTATTACTAAGAGTTTTGCGTTTGCTGCTGAGAACTGCACCAATTCCCTCTCACACGGAGAAGGCTAGCTTCTGGATTGGGAAAGTATGTAACAGAAGAATACTTTAAAGTTATTGTTAATTTAAAAAAAAAAAAAAAGTGATTGGATATAAGCTACTACTGTAGTGAGCTACGGAACTCATGCAGAGCAATGATTTTGTGCGTCACTATCTATAAATGTAACTGCATGCACTGAAAGTTGAATGCTTCGAAGTCCAACTCTGTTAAGAACTGCTGTTGTGACCTTTATAAAGTGGCTAGGGTAC
>VVHJ01002965.1:0-12543 GCA_015107715.1 Tylochromis polylepis | reverse complement strand
GGACAAACACATCTTAGTGCAGATAACATCGCATGAACATCAATTAAAGTAATTGCACAAAACGGTGAGAATTGATGATCGCAATACATCTTTACCTAATGGTGTAATGTGTCTTTTTTTGCAGCAAGCATAGTGCCACTAAGTGGAGGGTAACAGGCAGCAAGACAGTTTAAACTATAGTGATTGCAGAAACTGCCAAAAACTCATTTAGGAAGGGGAAAAAAAGTGATAATTTGGTTGCTAAACAATTTTTTTTATGAGGAGAAATAAACTAATAATTGACCAGAAAGACTGCACACGAATATGGCACTGCTACTGCAGAAACTGAAATAAAAATAAACTGTTTACAAACATTAGGTTTATTTAAAATATGGTATAAATAAATATGACACTTCTGTTACATAGCAAGTTACATAACTCAGTCGAGACTAGCATAAACTAAAAGGACAATTCTCTTCAGTATAAAATAATTTCATGCTAAAGGTGGTTTTATCGGACCACAGTCTCATCTCCCAGCGCAGTATTATTCATTTACAGCACATACATCATTTCAGTGTACAGCAGATGTGTTCAATAATTTGACCACATAAGTTAGAACTCGTTTATCAGGGATAAATAATAATTAGATATCGTACAAGGGCTCATTTCAGTCACACAAAATCTGCTCTTTATCTAGGAAAGACCTGTCAGCAGTTGTGACGTTTTGTACACTAAAAATCACTCTTCAAAAAAAGGAAACATGCTACACCTCAGGTGAGTTGTAGGTCAATCAGCCTATTAATAAATTATAGAATAATCCTTGTGTTACATATTTAATAACTGAAGTAAGGATGAGAAGAGTACAGTGTAGAGTTGTATAATTTCAAAGAGCTCTACCTTGATTTTTTTTTTGTATGCACTTCTTTAAATATAAAAATACTAGGAAGAGTAAAATAAAATTACATGAAAAAATAGTTCTATCATTTAATCCAATGTGTTGTCAATGATTTGATCGGGTCTATGAAGAGAGTGGTACAAAGTCATGCTGGGAAACATTTCTGACAGATTTTCCTTTATGTTAAGTCCCATAATTTTAAATGGACCTACAATACATATAACCCTCAATAAAGGTAGATGACAAACTTCCTGAGTTTACAACATTTCTATACTATAATATATAATAACGATACAAAATCTGCACAATCAATTGAAATGCCAGTGTCAGTTTTAGTAATTCACAGTTATTAGAATCATCTTCCACTCTGCTGTTCATAACTCTTAATGGGAGAAACTTCAACATGCATGAGGACATTGGTAGTTACATATACATGAGGCACAAACATTGTTTATAATTCTCTACAATTACCACTTTGTAAATGCTCTAGTGAACAGATTCTGTCCCACCAACTGAACGTGCACCAGTGGTTGGTGGTTGTGGTGTTTGAGAATGGATTAATATGAGTTCAGTGAAAAATTCAAAGCTGTCCTTTTTCTGATAAATGTATCGCAAAGGACATTTCACATCCAGCAGACAGAGAATATTGTTATCACCTTGTCGGGACAGCATTTTAGGCCATAAAATCATCATCTTTTAATTCTTCTTTAGCTCTTTACAAAAACCCTTGAAATTTTCCTTGCTAAATTATTCACTTTCTTCCTTTGCCAGTTGCTCTCTAGTTGATCCCTTTAACTTCCTGGAGCTACTGAAAGTGGCGTGTGAGCATGAGCCTTGCAAAACCAAACTATATAGTTGTGCAAGACAGAAAAAAAAAACAGAACAATGACCTATCAGAGAGCAAAAAGCTCCAAGTGTCGAATGATAATTCTAGGTGAAATCACACAGACTAAAACCTCATATATAACAATATTGCTTAGTCTCTGCAACACGTTGTTGTGTGGCTAAAACTCATTTAGCCACATAACCACATTTCAATCTGCTATCAAAATCCTTAAAAGTATTTTCTAAAACATATGGAGGTTTTTTGCATGATGTCATGTGCACAATGCTTGAGACATATCCGCAATATTGGATGTTAAAAATGTGTGCTCCCCAACTGGCTGGTGAGTAGTTTCTGGAGGTTGCTGGCTGTTGCCAGGTAAAATCGGTCACAAAGACGGTGCTTTACCAAAAGCCTCTTTGTGATTGCTTTATACTGCTGCAGTCAACCATAGTTTGCAAGGAAGATGCCAAGTAGTCTCCAAATACTCAACTAGTAGCTGAGTGGTAGTAAATCTTGAAAGGCAAGTGTTTGAAGTCTCAGAGCATCAGGCAACAGGAATCAAAAGAACTGTTACTCATAAAGCAAACATTCTCAGTTTCTGGATTGTTCTGCACTTTTCAGTTTCACGACTGCTCAGAGAATAGTTGGTGAAGTAGGCGTCAGAAATTTCCAACAAAGGAGTCACACTGAGATTTTTGGCGCAGTACAATATTTGCTCCTTTGCAATCATTCACCAACCAGTTGGGGAATACATATTTTTCCTTAGCAACAGGCGGTTGCAAGATGGTCGCTGACTGGTCTCTAGGCCTGTGTGACTGTAGCTATTGGATTCACAGCAACAGCCAGCGACCATTCGACAACCAGCTAGGGAACAAATATTTTTCCTTTGCAGCCAGTGGCTGCCAAAAGGACACCGACTGGTCTCTGGGCCTGTGTGACTAGAGCCTTATTCAGTTCACCCTATTGCGTCATACATCCAAAATGGCGGACAAGTTATTGTCACACTGCCAATGGTCACGTAACTCTAAAACCTGAATAATGACAAGTTCTGCTGTGAAAGATCATACCCAGTATTGATTCTTTTGCAGCGTGGGAGTGACGGTTCTAATCATTTGGCATGATGTAGCAGGGGAGCCATTACTGCATGAACTTACAAGCATGTTTGAATCAATTGTGTTATAAGTTGTGCCCTGGTTTGGTGTCAATAACCGATCAAGAACTGGGCTACCTGGGCAGTTGTGGTTTAGAGGAGTGACAGTCACAGTGGGAACTGTTGGGCTCCTCTGGGTTTGGCCTTGGTAAGATGAACTGTTTGGAAGACCAGTGGATGTTTGCTCCTGTGCTGTAGCAGTGCTCTGCTTTCTTTGCCTGTGGTGTCGAAGAAAGACAACCAGCACCACAAAGATGATTACAAGCAGCAGCAGAGCAAGCAGTGGTAAGATAATCAGGAGAGGATTAGAAGTTTTTTGAGGGTAGGACTCGACACGAACCGGTGTGTTTTTGAAGAGAAACTCCTCTGTTTGAGATGGTTTGCCCAGAGTTGTACCAAAAATGCTAGTTCTGTTGGAGTTTCCCCAGCGGTTGCGTCCCCTGAACTTTTGCTGGTTTATGCTTGGTTGTTGGGTAGAGAGGAAAACTGTAGACAGGACTGGCAAAGCAGTCTTGATTGATGCCTGAGGCACAGATGATGTAGCTGAAACAGGACTCTTTGTGGGTGGAAAAAATGCTGGATCATATGGCACAACTGTAAAATGGAATTCCCCTTTAGCAGGTTGGACGCTATCAGCTTTCAGAACAAATACTACTGAATCATTTAGCTCTTCAACTCCAGTCATGTTAGCATTCAGCTCTAAGGCTACCTTCCCTTGCATGATCTCTTGAAAGGTGAAGGACTCCACTGGCATGGCCTTTATGGTCATTTTTAATTTTGGTCGAACCACTTTCCCATACCTAGGATGGGATAATATTTCAAAGACAGGGTCACTGTCACTTATATTAGCCAGTTCAGATGCATTGAGAAAGTTTACATTGAATTTGACAGTAATCCCATTGGGAATCCTTAAACCTTTGCCAGTCTGGAGCAAAGGTTTCACAGTTATGTTAAGCACTTGGCCAGTCAGATTTGCCTCTGAAGTGAAGGCAGTGAACTCAAAGCTGTCTTTGACAGAAGAAAGGGAGATCATATGGTAGGACAACCTTCCTGTCTGGAGATCTCCCTGATCAAACAGCATAACTTCTCGGCTGTCTCTCAAAAGTTTGCCAAAGCTCGGAGGCTTTGTAATCTGGTAGTGAACGGAGACATTTTTCCCATTGGTCTCAGCAGCAAGGTTGTCCTCGGTCAGAGATACTGAAGTCCGGCCTTGCTGGAATTCCAATCCAGTATTTTTTACGAGAGTGATGGTAATTTCTGTCACTTCTAGGTTAAAGAGTTTGTATATTGGTTTATGATAGCCATCTGTAACACTGAAGTAGAACACTCCAGAGACAGAACTTCCATCATGGACGAAACAGACACTTCTGCTATTGATTTGAGCTTGGGTAAAGGCCACTATTGACTCATTCAAACTTCCTTTGAGAGCCAAGTAACCATTGCTTGGCTTGCTAATCACAGAGAACTTAATATCATCAGGAGGATTGTCCAAGTCTTCAATTTTGAGATTTTCTGGCCCAAGGGCTATTGTATCTCCTTGTACCACCTTCAGACTTGGAGCTTTGGTTTTTAGCAAAGGTGGCTGGTCATTCACAGGGATGACTGTAATATTAAATTGCTCCACAACAACATCACTGTCGTCTTGAGGGCGTTGCGCAGTTTTTCCCTTAGGATTAAGCCATGCGCTGAATATAAAAGAATCCTGAGTTGTCTCTGAGTTGTCATGTTTGTAGGTGATACCATATTTTTTGACAATGAATTGTGAGAAATTAGGTTTCTCCTTGGTTAGGTTTCTCTCACCAACCACGATGACGCCATGTTGAGGCAGAGATGTCACCTGAAACCACACCTCAGAAAAGCTCCGCTGAGGTGTAGGCAGCTTGGACATCAGGTTAGTGGCATCGAGCTTGGACTCATCAATGATGACACTCTCCCCTTCTGTCACCTCAGCACCTGTCACCAAGCAAACTTCAATTAGTCAGCCCCAACACCTGTGTTAACGCCTGTTTTAACACCATCAGCAAGGACTCACTTTGTGGTTCTCAGCCAGGCTGAGGGCAGTACTGACCTGTCAGTAATTTGCTCACTTTTCCAATAGTGCGGCCATCTATAGTTTTAAATAAAATGTCTGCTCTACAACTAAGTAACCTGCCTTAAACTTTATTACATATTTATTTATTCCCTTTGAGTATCATGTGTAAGCCTTTTGATGATCCCTTTTCAGTCCAAAAAGACTTTGGTTGATTAACACTAATTTGCAAAGCTATTAACAGCCTTTACAATTTCACTGATCAATACTGGACTGTCACATAAAGCTATAACTGAATATTTAGTGATATTTATAATATCATTGTTCCAAAAACAATGTTTAAAAAGAATATGATGCAGAAAAAGGGGCTTTATTTTTTATAATACTCGCAGTGCTGTCTGCAGAAAGGGTTACAGTGTAAGCTGTGAGCTGAGCTGAGTAGACAGTGAAGAGAAATAAAGAAATAAAGCTATGTCACCAGAGTAAGTTGCTAATTAGTTTGTTAAATACATTGCTGGAAAGTTAATAAACAACATATGTGTGAAGAAAATCTGTACTGGCAACATCCCTTAAAAAAAAAAATCTGTTAATGTCAGTCTGTGGTAAAATCATACTTATTGTTATTATAGGACAACCCTGCCCATGACTCACTTTGTCGTCTCTTTCTGGCTTTGTATTGGAGGTGGGTAGGGCATGAGAGGTGGGTCCTAAGAGAAAGCACACCTACCATTTGACTAATTGTTTTAAAAAAGGAGGGCTTGGTAGCCAATATTCTCTTGCTTCTCCCCAGCAGGCAAGCATGTGGTTTGTTTGGGTGTTTTTCTGGTTTAATTTTCTTTCTTTTAAACATTTAGTCACTGATCCCCCCCCCTTCATTTAATTAAACAAATGTTGGTTTTCTTAAACTCTGTTATCTGTGTGGTCTCCCAATTTTATCTGCATTTTAAACCGGTAATACGGCATAATGCTCACATTATGACATTAATGTTTTATCTCTAAGCAGCAATGTATCTGACCGGAGCTGCTAACACGGCTGCAGAATCATATTCATACCTGTGTTTGCAAGCAGGATTGTGTTGTGTTCTGGTCCAGTATTCTCATAGGAGATGTCAAATCTGAAGGTCTGACTGTCCATTGAAGCAGGTGGTGACACTGCAGACAAGGTCATCGAGTCCATGGCTTCCCAGCCCACTGACTCAACAGGAGTTTGAATGTAAAAAACCTCTTTCCTGTCCACCTGCGGTACACAAACACTCCAAAGAGTCAGGCAAGCCAAGTTACAAAAGAAATGTACATCTATGAATTTACTGAAATCAGCCATCCTCAAAATGAAAATAATCAACTGTGTAATCTGTTCAGCGGCCTCATTCTTAAAGAGGTTTCTGCAGTCTGCATAATATCTAATCACTACTTTAAATCTGCTCTGCTCAGCGGTAAATATAGCACAACCATCACACCTGTGACTGTTTCGCATAATAATCCTCCAGTAATAATTGATTACATAAAAGCATTACATGTTTTATTCAGCTAAAAGATGCACAATGTCAATTTCCTAAATGAGAATGTACGACATGTATTATTCATACAGAGGAAATCTGGCAGCGTTCCACATAAGCGGAGAAAGTCTATTGTTTAGTCTGTTTCCCATTACATAGCACATAAGGGTGATAAGCACAGGCATGACCTCTGGCTCCTCACACTTACCATATCTTGTGTGAAAGTGGAGATGTCTGCTGTTGAATTATTAGGCTGCCTCATCACCAGACGCCCCAGTTTAGGATGCCGTATCACACTGAATGTTATGACACGGTTCGAGGTGTTGCTCATGTCATTGGTCACTGCTTGTAAATACTCATTTGTGATTGGTCTTGAAGAACCTATACAGAGATGAGAAATTAAATGAGAATAATAGCTTTACTGATAAAGTGGCCTGCTTAAGAATCCGTCAACAAAAAGATTGTTTTATTGCACTGAGTCTCAAGTTAGCTGAGACCACGCTGTTAAAACCTTTTTTCTACATCTCATAAGTTTTCCCCTTTGAATGCGTTCCACATCTTTTTGACTCCAATTTATGCAAAACAAGGTCTGGAATAGACCGATGAGATTCCTTTGATGTGTCAAATTAAAGCAGCACTGCAGACATCAGAGACATTTTTACAGCACATCCAACTGCAGTGCGGGTGTTACATAAAATCCAAACAAGAAATTAAAAGTAGATCGGCTCCTTGCAGACGTAAATCTTCCACTCGGGGAAAATGTAAAAAGAAGCGTCCACTGAGAGTAATGAGTGACTTCTAAGGAATTCTTTCTTCTTAAGATGAATTACACAGATTTCCACAGTCCTGCTGTCACTGTGGATATTGTCGGGATCCTTAAAGTCTGATGACGAATGATGGAAATCAAAGATAGAGAGAAAGAGGGGTGAAAGCACAGTGTAACCCATTCATCACTTTTTTAAGCAGTGCTCCCACCATCCGTATCTATCATGGGGAATTTCCTGCCTGGAAGAAGAGAGAGCAACGAGTTTCTTATCTTTTAACGATGAAAACCAAGCTTCTAGTAATATCCAGTATTCCCAACATTAGGTAACCGTATCGGCTAATTTGATAATTAGCTTTGTATACTAAAATAAAAGTGTAAATGTCCTTACTGGCACTAAAAACCACAAAATTCGTAGCTAACGCCACTACGACTGTCCGTAAGAATGCTTTCAGGTAAATGCGGTTTCTTAATCCAGCATATGCAACCATTTAGCAAGAAGTGTTTGCACAGTTTCCCAGAAAGCACCTAGACATTTAAGGTGTCTGTGAGGAAAGAGGAAAAATTCTATCTTCCCTCCACACTGTGAAAGTGGTTCATGTCACCCCTCACCCCATCAAAACCCTTCATTGTCAGTTAAAGCTCCCATCCCGCCCTCTCTGTCTCTCACTCCCTCTCTCTCTGGCTTGCCTGGCACGGAGCACAAACAGGGCTGTCTCAGACAGACAGTGGCACAGCTTTTCAAGTACCCACTCACCCTGTGGCTGGGAAGCTCAGCAGAGCGTGCCAGTTGGCTGTATTCTGTCCTCACCATATCCGTTCCTTCTAATTCACACTGAAAATCCCCAGCACTGAGAGACCACTGAAAATCTCAGAAAACTAAATGTGTTTGCAGACAGAGTTAACACCCAGCTGGCCTATTTTTTATCTCCTAAATATTAACAGTAAAAAATATCAAAACATTAGGACACAGCAAAAGCTGATTCACTGGTCTGGTATTCGGGGAAAAAAAAGTGCTTGCTGCAGCTGTCGTAGATGTGCTGAATTATTTAACTAAAGGAATTCAGTGCTGTTTGGTAGCGATCACGCTGAACATACAAGCAAATTTTGATGCAAGATACAGTTAAGGAGAGACAGAAGGTGTCAGAAACAGTTCATCTTCAATACAAAAAGTTCCCCACCCCCAAAAAACTCCTAAAATAAAAAGAGGAAACCAATACTGTGCTCATGGTTCTTACTAGTACCACAGAAAAGTTGTATGAGTTGATGACCGAGGCAAATAAAAATATGCCGTTTCAGTTCTTTTCAGGAAGCAGCTGTACACTTTGATCATGAGACAAATACTTTTTTAAAAGATCTCATGTTATTTGAAGAGAAAATAAAACAATGGCAAGCACAGTTAGTAGTTTAGATTCAAGTCTTTTTGTTTCTTGCTGTCAACAAATCATGTGAAAAAAACTAAAACTATTTGTTTTTAACCACGGCCAGATGAAGCTCATTACTTCTGTCAGTGAGGTGATACAGTTGGTTTGGTTTGTCTGTTAGGAGGATGACCCAGAAACTTATGAATGGATTTCAGCTAAACCTAGATCCAGATCCAAGAATTTTTGAAAGAATTCCTTACTGATGCAAGAAGGGTAAAATTCAACATTTAGCATAAAATTTAATAGAACTGAATATTTTTTAAAGCACATCAAAGTTACATAAGACAACTGCTCAGTTCAAGAAAATATCAAAATAACCTCTATCCAGATTTGCTTCTGGATCAAGGGAAGTCACTTCATGTAAAGAGCGAAGGGAGTTTTCTGGCTTGGTGGAAGTATGCAGTCAGACCACATACTTGTTCACTGGTCATTGAGCTCCATTATTGTCAGAAAGTGACACGTGTCTTCATTCCCATGTAGTTTATTTTGACACACACAGTCAAAATAACACAGTACTGACGTACAAATCTGGGTCTGTTTTTCTTTTAGAATTGCACTGTTCATATGTTTAAGGACATGTCAAGGTCAGATATTTTGACCCCATTTTCATACCTTTTGTCTGAGAGCTGAGCACCAAAGAAGAGGGAAGAGGACAAATATTAAAAAAATAAATGAATAGTCTTTTCCATCAGTATTGGAAATATATACTATAGCCAGTTTTAGACTATAATAATCACAAACTTCTCAAAGAACAGGTTTACCTGGAAAGACCTTTAGCGGCTGATTTTTCTCCAAACTGAGAACTAGGGCTTTAGCAGTAATACTGAAGATTTGCCTGGGAGTGAAGTTCACACCATCATTGGCCTGGAAGTTGAATCCTCCTGACATAGCACCTGGAAACATCATTAAACAAAACAATAATATTAAGAGATCAAACAGTCATGAAGTCTCTGAGGATAAGTGGCATTTCCTTTATTCCAGAAAAAACAGCCTAGCTTTAGTTTTCTATGTACAAGTTGTTACTTTGTTCTTGACTGAAACAAAGGCACAAACACATAAAAGGGCTCAAAAAAATGCATCGATCCTAAACCTCTAATTCTGAGTCTATAACACAAACATATTATTGTATGTGTGCGTACATGCACGTAAAAAGAACGCATTCTTCTACTCTTGCACGCTGTTATGACAAACTTTCATCGTGGTACAAAACAAAGAAAAAGGTAGCTAGAAATCAGAACAGTAAGCAGAAACCTGACCTGAATCACCATTAAATGTTGACAAAAGTTATTCACTACGTCACATCAGTTCCAGACTATCAAGTATTATCACCTCCAACCTGACTTTCAGCCCACATGGCCTGTCTCACTCATGCAATAAAGCCAACGGATAAGAAAGACGGTTGCACACTGTTTCTACAGATGACTGTAATTCAGAGAAACTGGAGAGAACATCAAACTATAGTAATTGCCAACAGCACCTTCTAGTGGATGCAAAGAGGACTAACAAAAATAAAAGATTTAACAATATTTGGTATCATTTCATTTAAACCATGCAAGACAATGAAAAGACTTCAATATGTCACAATATATCTGCTGAATGTCTTAAAGCAACAGAAAAAACTCCAGTTTCCATCATTGAACATTAGGTTGGTTTTTTTTTTTTTTTTAATTTCCTGTTTAGAGTATCAGGAATGACTCTGGGTAGAGTTACTTTGTGCCATTATTTCTAGAACGGGAAGGACCTAAAACTGCACTTGTTTTGACCTTGAGTTTGTATTGCCTATGACCTAAATATTGTGTTCACTCATTTTTAGTGTATGACTTTTATATTTGTGTGTGAGTTTATGTTTATAAAAACATTTTAATACAAAATGATCCTTATACCTGATTAAAAAGAACCTGATTAAAGACTATAAAAAATAAATTTGGACAGCAGAATATAACAAATTACATACTGAATAACATTATGATGGTAATCTTGCTGAATAATTATTAATTACATTCCTGTTTGGTAGTTAGCATTTATCAAAATTATTTTAATATTAAATTGGCTGGGGAAAGTTTTCGGTTTCTAGTTAAATATTTAATGAAGCAGTAGTCCTCTCTCCGTTACAGCACTGTATGTGGATGGAAAATAAGTTTACCTTTGTGAACAAACACCAGCTGCCCCTGGTCTATGTGGGCCTGGGTGAAGTTGAGCACTGCCTTCATGGGGGCGCTCTTCAGGGCCAGGTGTCCATTGCTGGGTGGAGTCACCATGAAGTGGAGCTCCTCTGGTGCTGTGTCTTGGTCCTGCACACTCAGATCATCTAAAGTGATTTCTGTCACTGAGGATACCCACACCTGGACACGGGGCAGACAAGGACAGAGCAGAGACCATCTGACCTCAAGGAATCTGCAAGGTTTTGTTTGACAGGGCTCATAATGCAGAGGCTCACAGTGCTTGACAGCTAAACCCAAGTTTGACATTTATTGTGGTATTTGGAATGAAAGGCTGCCATATCTGATCATGAAACTGGAGCACAAAAATTGCTAAAATAAAGGTTATTTACATTTGTAAATGCCAGTCTTTTCTCAATTAATCTAGGCAGTCTAGAAGAAGTATGAAGTATAAAGTCTGTAATGTAGAGCAAGATCATGTCCCACTCTCTGAATTAAAAGCACCTGCACCACAGCTAAGCTACACCTACTCTCTGCAAAAATATAATATCATACAAATGAAATAAAAAGCCAGGCACATAAAAGACCACAGAAATAGCTCATGTGTCCCTGTCGTTCATTAGCTAATGCAACGGACCAGAGATGCTTTGAGTGCGAGTCGAGCTCCAAGGCTGTTTCACAGGCTTTTCTGCTTCTTTCTTTTGTCTTGCTACTGCGCAACATAACATCCACTGAAGTAGGACTGCTACAAAAAAAACATTCTAACTCAGTCAAATACAGGTGGTAATACAATAACAACCTCAGGAAAACTGTCACTCAAACCAAGGACATTTCTAAATATAGCCATGCAGACTTTATACATAGATGTTCTGCAGAGTGTAGGTTTGGTACAGTGACGTACTGCTTCCATGTAAATTCTAAAGCTCAAGGCTAACACGAAGAAACAGAGGATCTCATTCACACACAGAACATGAAACTACTGAACCGTGCAGACACTTGACAACAAAAGATGAGCTTCTACAGTCCAGTCCAGAGGAACGATTGCATAACAAGCAATTGTTGTTAGGACAGGTTGTCATTCCACAGTAATTAATGCAATGTTGTGATCAGAATGATGTTAATGTATGGCCTGTAAAACACGATGAACCGCACAAACCTTTTCCTTGTAAGACATTTTGAGCTGTCAAAGCACAGGTGTCACATATGATATTAACAACACCTCTGCTTTTATAACATGTGAGGTCACCAGCAGGAGCAATAACAGATCCCTGAAACTGAAGCAGCTCAAAGGAATACAGCCATCATTAATTTTATTAACATCTGTGCTTTTTATATTGGCACAAACCTGTCTTCTGTGATGTGACGATCAATGCCAGCAATAATAAAGTAAGATGATAACCGTGTTGTGTGTGTACAGTCGTGGCCAAAAGTTTTGAGAATCACATAAATATTGGAAATTGGAAAAGTTGCTGCTTAAGTTTTTATAATAGCAATTTGCATACACTCCAGAATGTTATGAAGAGTGATCAGATGAATTGCATAGTCCTTCTTTGCCATGAAAATTAACTTAATCCCCCCCAAAAAACCTTTCCACTGCATTTCATTGCTGTCATTAAAGGACCTGCTGAGACCATTTCAGTAATCGTCTTGTTAACTCAGGTGAGAATGTTGACGAGCACAAGGCTGGAGATCATTATGTCAGGCTGATTGGGTTAGAATGGCAGACCTGACATGTTAAAAGGAGGGTGATGCTTGAAATCATTGTTCTTCCATTGTTAACCATGGTGACCTGCAAAGAAACGCGTGCAGCCATCATTGCGTT
>VVHJ01002964.1:0-10214 GCA_015107715.1 Tylochromis polylepis | reverse complement strand
ACAAACGTGTCTATATGTTTCACCTTTACAGTAATTTGACTGTGGCAGTAACAACTCAAATGCTAATCTGTACAAATGCAACATTGTAAGTAAAGTAAACATATACACAATTTTGTCTGTAAATTTGGCACAGGCAACACAGATTTGGAAATTAAAGGCCTCAATGATATGTTAGACTTCGCTTCACTTATCACATCCTCAAATATTTTACACAAATTATTACAGAGTTTTTTTCAGTCCTTCACTTCAGATTTTAAGCAACACAAATAGTAGTAAGCAGTTTATACCATCAGCGCTGGCTCTGCTGGGGCTTGAAGCAGTCCCAGCCAGACTTTGGGGTGTACGTGTGCTCGGGAAGAAGGAAGTATTTGAGTCTGTCTGGTAGTGGTAAGGCTTTGACTCTGTCTTCCAGCGGCCAGGGCTTCAGGCGGTTCCTTATAAATGCCCTACAGAGGCATCGCAGAGCAGGGGGGCTTGCTTCACGCTCTGCTACATGCTTGTGCAGGTCTAGTAGAGCCTGAGCGTACGGGTGAGAGTCCTGACCAGGCACGGGGAGCTGCAGCCCGCAAGATAGATGCAGTGCGGGGCTGTGAACCTTCGCCAGGTCGAGCAGCGTCTCTGCCTGCTCCAGGAGCTCTGCTGCATGAGTTTGATCAGAGCACTGCTGCAGGGCTGTTTGGAGCCTCTGGAAAAGAAGGCTATAACCTGACCAACAGGAGTCACTGTGATTGGAGCAGACCAAAGACGCACCGCTCTGAATTAAGAGCACAGCCAAGGGGAAGAGCAGGTCAAAGTACTCCAGACTCGTCCGAGTCAGGGAGGGCTCGCCATCCTCATTCAGACAGCTGCTGGGGTCCACGCCGTGAGCCAGCAGTAGCTGTGTGGTTTTCAGGCAGAAGTTACCAATCTGAGCAGCATCCTCCACCGTAGCCTCCAGCGCCTCCTTCACCAGAAACACCAACGACGACTCGACTGTTTCACCGTCTACAGTTGCAGCACGAACATCAGCACCTTTGGAAAAGGAAGCATCTCTCAGCACGTATCCAGATGACAACAAATGCTTGAATTTGTAACTCTTCTGAAACTGAGTCAACTCAGTATTTACTGGTTAATTTAGGGGTTATTTGAACAGTCTTAGCAGTGTACTTCCTGTTATATCAATTTGTGTATGTGTTTAAAAAAAATAAAAAATAATGTATTCTAATTTTTAGGCTTAGGCTCCAAAAACTAAATCCCACATCTATTATCATGCAAACTGCTAGCATCAGATACAGGCCCTCCCTGGTGTTCAGAACAGATTCAGATAACTTGAGAATCAAACAAAACAAAAAAAAACATGAGCTGGCCTCTTTTGCTGTGTGTATTTGCACAGCAAGAGAAACTGCAAATACCGTTTGGCTTTTGATCTTTTTCCCCCATTATTTGCAAATAAGACTTTGATCTTTCCAGCGTTTACTAAATGACAGCAGGGCTTATGTTAACCTTCTGCAGCCAAAAAACTGACATCCTAATTTATATCTTTCTCATGTGACTGTTCCACAGTAATGGCTGATCGTTTAAATTAGCAACATTTTTAATGAAGGCTGAATACATTCTTAATTCAACTACATGCAAATAAATACATCTCTACCACATACGTGCATCAGATTGACATCAGAATCACATTCGTGTTTTTCTGACAATTCTGACAGAAGGCTATGATAAGCTTCTTTTTGGCTGCTTATATGCTGCCTTTTTTATTATTATTTGTTCATTTTTTTTTCAAATTGCCTGTCGTGAATTTCTAATCAGAATTATAATCCGAATGCATTGTTATGCCAAACATTTTTCCTTTTTAAAAACGAGCTCTATAAATTCTCTATAAGCTCCTCTTGTTTGTGTTTTTCTTTCTTTTGTCCATTTCTTTCTTTTATTATTATCATTTCTATTATTATTCACTGTAAATGTGAAACAGATCAATGTCAGAGCTGACAGGCGGAGGGAAAAAAAACAAAACAAAACAAAGACTGAAAAGGAGAAAAAAGGGGAGAAAAAGAAAATTGAAGAGAATATACCAAAAGGATATAGTGAATTTTGGGGTTTTCGGATAAACAGAAAACAAAATCGATTGATACTTACAACCAGAGAATGAAAATCAATGTACAACAATAATCAGTGCATGTCTGGTTTCCTAGTAACATTTACTGTTTACACATATTTTGATATGAAGGCTTTTTTTATGATGACCCAGAGCTATATAGGGGACTGTGGTTAGATAAAAGATGAACAATGACTGCAAGGACACTAAGATGTGGAGCAGCAGAGAACCGTAGCTGAGTGAACAGAGTCCAGAGTGTGGAGAACTAATCCACGCAAATAAGGAGTGAAATCTGGAGCAAAGCAGCTGAAGCGTGTGGGTATCATGGTCCGGAGAGCAGAGCTGATGAGGTGAAAGGCTGCAGATTGAGACGGAGCATTGTGGACGATGGATGAGAGAGAGAGAGAGAGAGACTGAGATGGGTGGAAGAGGAGGCTGAGGTCGATGGTGTAATAAACTCTGTTCTACTTTTACAATTATTAGAATAAAAATGACTCTCTTATTTTGTTCTGGACAACTGTGTGGTTAATTTTAAAATGTAGACAATCCGTTTCACAGTGAGCAGTCTGTCTTTTATACCTTTTTTAATTTATCTGAAAAACATTTGTAACTCTTCCATATTGTTTAGCCCTGCGACAGACTGGAGACCTGTCCAGGGACCTGCCCATTTCCCCTATGACAGCTGTGATTTAAACACACCGCAACCCTGAATTGGACAAGTGGAAGAAAATGGATGGATGGTCAGATAATGTTCTTCTTCTATAGTCATTCAATTAGTTAGATGTTATAGGTATTGTCATATTGTTGTCATCTTTTGTTTGTTACATTATATGTATTTTATCCTTACAATTGTTTGAAGAACTAATAAACCCTTTTAAATATTACATTCGTGAAATCTTATAATTAGAAAAATTAGATGGAAAATAACAATTTCACTTCTTCAATAAATGACTTCTTTTCCAATACTGCTATTATTGCATGACAAAGAGATGGGGACGACATGAAAAGCACACTTTTCGTTGTTTTAAACACTCCGTTTCACATGCAGCTTTTTGTATGTTAGAACTTCACTCTTGTCTGCAGCTGACTGATGGACCAATAACATCACCAGCAAGAGTGGCCCACAGACCAGTTGTACCACATTGTACAGTGCCTCCAGCTGACATCAGAGCTCACTGCAGGCAGACAGACTGGACTGGAGTGGACAGCCAATGCACTACCTCTGCTGGACCGTAAAAAAAGCTTTAGTGTTAATGCTGATGACTACATATCCTGGAATGCTGGAAATCCCCACTTGTCTTTGAGAAGTAGATAACTAAAATCCATTCTTTAATCACATTTAAAGAAAAAAAAAGTGCTAAAACAGATTTGGCCATGGTGAAAATTTCAGTAATAACTGGGGGCCATAAGTGTAATAAACACTTGTTTCTAAACACCCGAACCAGATGAGATCAAAAAGGGAAAAGAACCCAAGTCCCAACCCTACAGTCACTCTGCACATGAAAATACTTGTGAAGTTTAATGATAAATTTAAGCCTCTGCCTACAGAAGATGAAACCTTTTACGGTAAAAAAAATAAAAAAATAATCACTAGTCAGTTGCTTCATGCCGGGATCTCAGTACTAGCTCTGCTCCACTTTCAATTTTCTGTTAAGAATCAGATTCACGGTTTATTCCAGGTTCAAAATGAGTGCAGGTGGCAAAAAGCCTGTATGCAGCGTTTTAGCTGTGATGCTGTGCTTGAGGAAGAATTTGAATGACCAAAAGCAGATGAGAAGGAAAAGTGTTGCCTGGAGTGCATTTTAGAGTCAGTACCTCTCTCAAGTAGCAGCTGGATGTTCTCCGTGTTGTGCACGGTGATTCCATCGCTGCTCGCCAAGGCATGGAGCAAAGGTGTTTTCCCTTTGAAGACAAGATCAAAGCAATCGCCTTTCAGAATGACTGAATGAAGGTATGAATGGAAATGTTACAATTAAGGTTGGCCAACGTAAACTCACCGTGTTTATCCCTTGCATTCACATCAGCACCCAGGTCCAGCAAGGTGAGCAGGCAGGGCAGTCTCTCTGACTCCTCACTGGCAAGGTCCAAGGGACTGCTCTCATGGATCTACAGAAATAACACAGAGAATACAAAGCATCCATCTACTGATAAAAAAAAAAGACTCAAAAGAAGAATCAAAAGAGAAGCCATGGATTCCCATTTACTCACTCTGTCCCGCTTTTCAATGTCTGCTCCGTGCCCAGCCAGCAGCCTCACCATGTTTGGCCTGTTCCTCAAAACTGCTATGTGTAGTGGATTGTAGTATGACACTGGGTCTTGAGAAATGAAACAAAAATTTGTGTATAAAACAAAGTATTCCAGAGATGAAAAGTACCAGACAGGTGAGGCTTTGACAATATACCACTGTTCCTAAATGAGTGTAGGCAAAGCTATCAAAGTTACTGTACACTTACAGAGTATAAAAGCAAACACAGAGAACATGAGCAATAACAGAAAAACTGTAACAGACAAGCAAGACAAGAGATCATGAAAAGAAAGAAAGTAAACACTTGAAAAACAGCTAAATGTGAGCCGTACTGCACGGTATGTGGGAGCATGTGTTTCTGGCGAGAGGACTTCATGAAATGTGAGAAGTGAATGAAGCAGCCTCTGCAAAAATTCCCTAATTATACCCCTGGGAAAAACACATGCCTGAAACCAGCAGAGGTCACCACAGCATAGTTAGGCTTAGTCTGGAAGGTTTAATCACAGTAGAAAAGCATGCTGCACTTCCCACTAGTATATATAGACGATAACTGGCTTGTTATGCATGTGCAACTACTTGTTATGTGTAGAAAAATGGCAGCGGTCTCATGTTTGTATCGGTCATTAAACGTAATTTGTGTATTAAGAGAAAATCCCCCCCCATGTTTGTAATAATTTTAATAAACGTGAGCACAAGAGAGAAGAAGACACCCTACAATGAGTTGAAATATTAACTTCCTATTTAAAACAGATTATTGTGGATTTCAAAATCTTATTTAGTTTTCATATGCACCCATTTTCAGTGATATCAACTTTAATAGTAGGAAATTAACTAGGCATATAATTCTTTTATTTATATCTTTTTTTTTGCCATATTTTTCAAGAATCCTTATTTGACAACAGCATAATAAAAACTGGAAACTCTGTTTTTGGTGTGCCACCCCAATATTTTTAGTGGCCCCCATATGGCCACCCCTATGAAAGAATTCTTAAGGCATCCCTGTGATTAATAATGTGACGCAAATATGTTTGAAGGCAAATAACTGGATATAGTTCATCGCCTAATCAACATTTCTGTTGCTTACTAGCACACTGGGAGTGTTGGATTTGGTTATTTTGTGTCAGTAACCAAATCAGTAGCACAGAAATGACACACAAATGTGGCTTTAAATTTTTTTTTTCTTCCCCCAGCTCCGGATAGTTGACAGAAGGTTAACTATCCGGAGCAGCGGACACTGCTGCATAAATGTGGTGCTGCCAGCATCGTGACCTGGAGCTTGAACCACAGAGGGCTGCTGCTAATGACATCTGCCATCTCCTAGTGATGCCCCTTCCTGCAGTCTGAACCTACATCAGCTTGCTTATGATATTTGAACATTTTAGGAATACGCTCACTGACAAAAGACTGAGTGGACCTGAATCTGATGTTCTGAAGTACATGTATCATGATACTGGAACTGCTGCTGAACATTTTGCTAGAATGGCAAGACACTGAATGAACTCCAAACTGCCAGGAAAACTATTCCAGTTTGTTTTCTCATCCTACAGATTGCGTATTGTAGCAGTTTGTTTGCTCTTGTTGTTGCACACACTTGATTAGAGTCGGACCAATATAGGATTTTTAAGACCACATTGATATATGATGATTTAAAAAGCAGATATACCAGCTGGTATTTGTCTTGTCAGACCCATGAAACATAAGCAAAATTCCCTAATAATTGTTATAGATAGTTATTAGGAGTCCTTTCTAAGATAATTATGAGGGCTTTTAAGCACTCACTGTGTCTGTGGCGCTCTAAACACTATGAAGTTGCAGAGTGCCCTCTAGTGGGCAAAATGATTCAAAATTAACACACACACCATGGTTGAACAGCGTTTCTTTCGTCTCTGCTTTTTTAATTTTCATTTATCAGCCATCGTTAATGGCAATAAGGATAAATGAGCAAATAGCCAACATCGGGCTTGCGTTTGCTATCACACTGCCTTTGTGGCAGTAAATGTGGAATCCTGTTGAACTGCACAATTCTCTAGCCTTTAGCCAGTATAGATGTTATGATATTGTTGGGTAATCAGAATTTCACGGTGCTATGGGTGCTGGTGAAGTTGGGTTTTTTGGGGAAAAAAAAGGCACGAATCAGTCTCTCTCTGCCTTGCTTATGTTGCTATGGGGAGAGGGAGCTTAAAGTGTGGATTATTAATTTAATTCCAGTGGGCACCACTGGTCCTAGATCTTTGAGAAACCCACAACAATGTTTATCTATTCTGCAGCCTAAAATGTAAGCCATTCAAAATGCATGAGCGACTCTCACTTAAATGTTGTATGAACTGAACTGGCAACAAACCTACTGGATCATATGAGGGAAAAAATGACATTAAGCACAGTCACAAAATGATCTCTCTCTCTCTCTCTTTGGTAAGGTTTAATAAACAAATGTATATACAATGTCAAGTTAAAACATTCACATCATCTAAAAAACATCCCAAACTGTTACTAACCTTCAAAGTTGAGATCAGCTCCATAGCGTAGGAGGATTTTTGCTGGCTGCACCAGACCCCGCTCTGCCATTTTAAACAGGGCATAGCTGATCCCCTCCACAAACACCTCTGACTGGGATTCTTGCTCCAGAAGCTCCACTAGTGACCTACAAATGGCGGATTCATCCTCAGAACTCCTGACAGGAGAAGAAAGAAGCACCTGGTGTGTATGTTTGTGTGTTATCTGATACGTGCTCAATTAATTACTGTAGTGTAGCACTGCCAAAAGACGACTGTAACCGAATAACCAGCTTTACCTTTCCTCGCCAATGTCATCTCGTTCTTCCAGTCCAATAACACACATGACAGCATCTACCAGCGGCTGATACTCATAAATTATCCTGCGAAATCCATGGAGAAAAGGCATGGCTCTGCCTCGGTGATCCTAGGTTAGTTCCTAAAAGCATAAAAGAAATGCTGTGTGCTGAGGGTGTGTGCCAGTCTTACAGAGAACGCAAGTCATATCAAAAGTTATCTCTTGAGTACAGCTGACAAACGTATTCATATCGTGGGTGACACATCACAGTAACAGGCTAACGCAGAGGTTTAAAATCCTTCATACAAAAAAATATTTACTCCTAATACTGATTAGTTTGGTGGAACTCGTTCAGTTAACGTTAGCTGACTGTTTGTCTAACTTAGGTTAACCGCAACGATATTTATGTTACAAAAAAGGCGACAAAAGTGTCACAGTCAATGGCAGCATGGCTTACTAAACGTGTCACTTCTTTACCTGCTAAATTCCAAATAAATGTCTTCGTGAAATTACTTTTAAAAGAGAGGAAAGTCACTCAGAGCAGACTCCCTTCCAAACAGGAAGCTCTCCTCACGCCAGTATCGGTCCAACGCTGTTTTCATTCCCATTTAAACTACAAGGCTAAATAAGGTTCCTCTTTCGAGTCCGTGTCCTTCAATCAAAAATGAGTGAGCAAGCAAACACACTGAACCACTTCAGTTGTTGAAACATAGACTTTTATTGAGATTTTTAATGCCAGGTAAGGTATTTAAAGGTATAGTAAACAATTTTTTAGGTTATTTAATAGAATAAATATAAATATTGTATTAATTGGTGTATAATCACGCCGTCCAGCAATCTGATGCGTTCTCATAATCTTAGAATTAGTCCATTATAAATACATAGGAGCAGGCTTTGGATTGTGGAAACTGCTATGTTTCCCACCCGTCTTTAATACAGTTGCAGAGATGGACATGGCTTTTTCACCTAATAGCTTTTTATGTATAGTTCGTCTTATAAGTCGCTTTTAATTTAATAATCACAAATAGCTCTTTCAAACTATGTATGACCATTTAACATTTGTGCATGTATATTTTCATCACCTCCTTATTATTGTCATTCTTTTCCTCCACCATGCACCCCATTTTCACTTCATCCTCTTCCTCCTCACCTCAAGCCTCATCTCCTAACATGAAGTCAGGCCTCTAATACACAAAGACATGCATGAGCATTTTTATTTATTCCCGATATTGTTGCAGTTACTTATTGTCAGCAGATTAGACATGTGACCTTCCTGTCTCTGGACAAGCTGACTAAACAATAAGAATAGCTGGTTAACATTGTGCCAGCTAATGTTAGGCTTAAGTGTCCTAAAAATCACAACTTTCCCTCTGATTAACAGTTTGATTAAATACTGACAGCATACACTCAACACAGATGTAGCTGTAGCAAGTATTAAGCACTTGAACTTTGAGGGTTAAGGAAGCAGAATTCAGATGACTGCAATCTGCAACCTACTGACATCTAGTGGTGATATTTTACACACTGTAGCTTTAAGTAAAATGTTTTTGTTGACTTATGATCTGTCAAACATATTTGTTAAGAATGATATCGAGTTATTTTGTGGTAGAAATAACATTCCTGTTACAAGGTAGAAACTGTAGCCTTTTTTATGTCAACTTATCCAGTGTTATTGACAGTAAAAATGTCCTTTTCAAAAGGGATCTCGTGAAGAGGGCAACAAAAATGGCAATAAATATAAACAGTTAGCATCAGCTATATACAAAAAAATGCACTCGTTCTAATAATCAGCAAGTGGTGGCTTCTTTAGTGCAAAAAATAAAAACATACAAGTATGACTGTATGGAAGTCTGCTGGAAAACTACCAG
This sequence comes from Tylochromis polylepis, assembly GCA_015107715.1. NCBI lineage: Eukaryota > Metazoa > Chordata > Actinopteri > Cichliformes > Cichlidae > Tylochromis > Tylochromis polylepis. The sequence goes on along the minus strand of VVHJ01002964.1, from coordinate 1,234 downwards.
AGATATTGGAAGGGAAAGACATGCCGCTCAGTCCTAAAGAGAAAACTCTAGCAACAGCAGCCATTGTGGCTGAAGTAGAACTTCCAAGGGGGAAAAATCTTACTTTGGGTCAATGTCAGCAACATTTTTTAATTAATTGTAACAGGTGACTATTGAAATTACTTTGGATAATACTTCAAAATTTTAGGGTCACTGCCAAGTAATGAGACTTTAAAACTACCTCGTCTATGAGCTCAGATAAGCCACAGGTCATGTCACAGTTTCTGGCTTTAGATTTAATCGAATGCAGCATGATGTTGATTTCTATTATCATTATTATTATTGTTATTTTCAATTATGGCTCCAGTTAGAATCAAAATGAGGATAAAGCATGCTGTGTTTTAGTGCAGACCTACTTTGTAATTGACAAGACCTTATCATACGAGCATGCACTTTCCCTCAATTTCTCAGTCAGTTAAACCCCTAGATTTTACATCTACTTTTTAAAACACCCCACTGGCAGTGCCCAAAATGCTCAGTTCATTACATCTACAGAGTAAAAGTGATGGTGTATGGTGCCTATGTATATTTTTTATACACACCCTTAAGAGTCCGATAATAAACTTTAACAAAGGCTTACTTACTTGTCATGGTCCTGGGTCATGCGACCCAGTGTTTTGAGCTTCTTAGTATCTATCTTTTCTTTGTTATGTTCTGGCTCATTTAGTTATCTTTAGTTCCTTGTTTATTTAGATTCCCTGTGTCATGTTTCATGTCTGTGTGTCATGTTGTCAAGTTCGTGTCATGTTGGCGTCTCATCCTGTTTCCTGTTTATTTTGAAAGTCTTGTTTCCATGTTCTATGTGCTAAGCTTACACTTCCTCTGTGGTGTCATTATGTTCATTTCTGTCAGCTGTTTCCTCATGTGTTTCCACTCCCCTGATTACCCCCTGTGTGTATTTAGTCTGTGTGTTTCATGTTGTCTTTGTCAGGTCATCTGTTTACTTACCTCTTCATGTCATGCCTGGATTTGAGGCTCTGCGCAGGTTATGGTCATAGACTTGTTTCTGGTGCATGTGACTACTTATAGTTTCCTGCATGCACCTATGTGGAATTGTATTCATGTTTTGTTCCTCCACGATTCAGCTCAAGTCATGTTCACAGTTCTCACATATCCCTGTGCAGAGTCGAGTTCATGTCACAGTTTCATAGTCTGTCATAGTTGCTTCCAGTTTAGGTTTGAGTTTAGTTTTTTC
>VVHJ01002962.1:3469-20897 GCA_015107715.1 Tylochromis polylepis | reverse complement strand
GTGGACCAACATTCCACAGGCCACAATTGACAATCTGATAAACTCTATGCGAAGAAGATGTGTTGCACTGCATGAGGCAAATGGTGGTCACACCAGATACTGACCGGTTCTGAGTCCCCAGACCCCCAATAAAGCAAAAAACTGCACATTCCAGGGTGGCCTTTTATTGTGGGCAGTATAAGGTACACCTGTGCACTACTCATGATGTCAGATCAGCATCTTGATGTGGCACACCTGTGAGGTGGGATGGATTATCTTAGCAAAGCAGAAGTGCTCACTATCACACATTTAGACTGATTTGTGAACAATGTTTGAGAGAAATGGTAATATTGTGTATCTGGAATGAATTTTAGATCTTTAAGCCCATCTAATGGAAAATCGGAGCAGAAACAAAGGTGTTGCGTTTATATTTTTGTTGAGTGTAGTTGCATATAACTTTGTTGTTTGCAAAACTTGTGCATAGGTTTTTAAAACTGACAATTTATATTTGCATTTCAAGTTATGAAAATGATTCGTTAAACATGTTTGTGGTTTTTACTGTAAAAAATATGACTTTTTTCTACTCTGATTTGATGTTTTTTGTCTGACTTTAGATCAATTGTGTTAATACAGTAGGTCAAAATGAAAAAAATAACAGTAAATTCAGACATGTGAGGTTGTACTGACAAGAATGATACCAAACAAGGCAAGATAAACAGTTTTTAAAGGTGAAATGTAGAGGTAAAATCAAAAATAGTCAAAAACGGCCAGTTATACCCTGGACCCCAGAGGGTTAAAATCAAGTAATATATGAGTAGTCTTTTTCCACTCAATTATCCCATTAGTTTTTTAGAAATATTATAGCAGGTTACCACTGAACACAATTAATTTCGTTCTTGGAAACTGGCATGATGTTCACACTCATAGTCAAGAAAGGTAGTCTACAGTACATTATCTTGAAAGTCTTTGACATGATGCACCCCGCAGGCAGTCTTTATTTGCTCACAAGTCATAAACTGTTGTAATAATTGTCAACATAATTGTGTTTGCTCTTGGATATTTGTAAAAGAAACTGGGCTGCAGGGTGTACTGAGGCCTGGCTGGGTGAAGAAATAGTGGGGTAACTTCAAGCAAAAGTAGGTTGGTAAGACAGTTTTCACAATAGCAAGTCCTAGAGACGCTTATTTTAATGTTTAATATTTATGCTTTTATGTTTTGTAGCACTTAAACTGTCCCCAGTTAGGGATTAGTTCTCAGGGTGGTGAGGCAACAGCAGTGCCATGGAAATGCCATGCATGAGGCAATAGGTGGCAGGCCATCCATAACACCTTGTGTCCTTATTGCCTCATCCTGCCAGGATGCTAGTGTATCATCAGCAGCCTCAACCACTGACAGAAGGCATAACAGTGGAACGAGGATGAAGAAAGAGATGGAGGATAGATGTCCTCAGGCACAAGCGAGTCTGAGGAGACCGAAAGAGAAAGGGGTTTAACAGTTTGACATTGTTAATGATAATGTTTTGTTTATGATTACATAATTTCAATCTTCCAATCTTTGCTGTGACTGTCATTATGTAGAATGTAGGGTCAAGATATTGCCCACAGCTGTTTACAAAATAATAGCACTTCAAATTGACAGTAAACTCCAGTAACCAATAAGGGTTTATAAAGTTTTTTAAGAAGTTATTTCATGTTATAGTCAAAAATGATACTTTGCATTAACAAAAATATCACGTGTTCTACAGAACTATATTTAGACATACTTTTCTGTCTTTAAATAAATTACTTAATTATACTCAAACTATAGATTCAATTATATTTACTATAACTCTATACTTTACCATATAGAACAACAACAAATTCTCCCATTAATGTGAAACTGTCATTATGGGTTTCCAAGAAAACGGAACGCCAACAGGTGTTCATCATCCCGAACATGTGTTTCGTTTTCTCCCTTTCTCTTCCTTAATCAGTGCTTCTGTTGTAACTGCACCTGCTCTGGTTCTGCATGGGCTCACAGTAAGTGTTTATCAGCCAGTCCAAGTTGTCTAATAAAACACTGGTTAAATTGTCTAATGTAAGCTCAGCTGTTCTGGCCATCATGACCAACAACAATGTCCACAAATAGCCCGTGGTCAAAGATGGCATACATAATTTATAGGTGGTTTTTCTCTGACTGAATCAACTGCCACCCTGAGTGTTTCTTTTTTTTTTATACCAGTGATTTAAAAAAAAAAAAAAATAGATGGCGGTGCACACACGACGCAGCAGCTTCAGGCTCTAGACTTAGGTGCTTTTCTTTTTCTGTGTTTTTCGCTCTGTTACTGTGTTACTGTACGAACTATTACAAAGCCAAACTTACCTACAGTCATCTGGAATTATGCGACATCAGATATAACAGCCAGAGCCCCGTTACCAGTGATTATCAGAGGATCAACAACATCCCCCCCCGAGATAATGGTTTGTTATCGGCTCTGCCAAGCAATGCAGGCGGTGGAAGGAACGCAAACAAAAGCAGGAAACGGCCTTTTAAACCACCGCTTCCCAGCATCTTCCTGACCGACGCATGGTCGGTCGTCAACAAAGTAGATGAACTGAACTTATTACTCGCCGCACAGCCACTTGTTCGCAATTGTTGTGCCTTGGTCATCACGGAGACATGGATACGAGAGGAAATTCTGGACACCTCGATGCAGCTAGTAGGCTGCACAATGCACCGCAGCTACAGAAAGGCTACAGTGGGAAAAAGCAGAGGTGGAGGTTTGTGCATTTACACACATGACAACTGGTGCACAAACACTAAGATCATCACCACAGTCTGCTCCCCAGACATAGAGGCAATGTCTGTCATGTGCAGATAACTTTACTTGCCTAGAGAACTGTCTGCAGTGCTAATAACAGCAGTCTACATACCTCCAGACACTAATGTTAGCTCAGCCCTTGCCTACCTGCACGACTTGATTTCTGAACAGCAATGGACATACCCAGAGGGAGTACACATCATCGCAGGTGATTACAACAAAGCATGCTTAAGAACTGTGCTGCCTAAATTTGTTCAACATGTGAAATGCCCTACGAGAGGGAATAACACCTTGGACCATGTTTAAGCAAATATCAAGCAAGCCTACAGATCTGTTCCCCTCCCCCACCTCAGTATGTCTGATCACCTCTCACTGCTCGTTGTCCCAGCATACACACCACTCAGGAAAAGGACAAAGCCTACCATCAGAACTATTAACACCTGATGAAGCTCTGGCTCAGTTGCAAGACTGTTTTGCCCTCACAGAGTGGAGTGTCTTCAAACATGATGACCTAGAGACTCACACAGCTGCAGTGTTGGATTACATCACGCATTGCATGGACACTGTCACCACGGAAAAGCGGGTCTGGGTCTACCCCCAGCTGTAAACCCTGGATGACAAGTAAGGTTCAGGCATTGTTAAAGGCACGTAACTCTGCATACAAATCCGGGGACCAGAATATGTACAGCAGAGCAAGAGCAGACCTTAAAAAGGCATCAGAGCAGCAAAACTGGACTATTCAAATAAGCTATCGGATCACCTCTCAGATAACAACCCCAGAAAGGTATGGGAGGGCCTGAAACACATTACCAATTACAAAGGCAGCGGGACAAATACAGATAACATGGACATTTCATTAGCAGAGGAACTAAACCACTTCTTTGCCCACTTTGAGAGAACTGCAGACACCCCTACCACGCACACTGCCCTGCCTATAGCCTCCCCTGAGCTCAGCCCACACACATTTACCCTCCAAGAACACCAGGTTCGCAATGTGTTCAGAGCAGTAAATCAGAGGAAAGCTGCTGGCCCTGATGGAATACCTGGGAGTGTGCTCAAAGTCTGCGCTGACCAGCTGGCTCCTGTGTTCACCAGACTATTCAACCTCTCCCTGTTACACACCACTGTCTCTCACTGCCTGAAATCTGCAACAGTAGTCCCCGTCCCCAAGTCCACCACCATCAGTGGCCCCAATGATTACAGACCCATTGCACTGACACCTGTGGTTGCACAGTGCTTTGAGAAGCTGGTCCTAAAGCACATAAAGGACTGCCTCGCACCCAGCTTCGACCCCCACAGGTCCACGGAGGATGCAATTTCCACTGCCCTCCACTCTGCTCCGCATCACCAGGAGAATCCTGGGTCTTCAGTAAGGATGCTCTTTATTGATTTCAGCTCGGCTTTTAATACCATCATCCCAGACATCCTTACAGCCAAGCTGGTAAACTTGGACTCCCCGCCCCCCTACGTGCTACATGTGCATGGATCAAAAACTTTCTTACTGATCGATCACATTCTGTAAAGGTTGGCAACCGGAGATCATCCACCCTGTCACTCAGCACTGACTCACCACAGGGATGTGTGCTGAGTCCTCTCCTGTACACCATCTACACCAGCGACTGCACCCCCACGCATCCCTGCAACATCATCATCAAATTTGCAGTCGACACCACCCTGATGGGGCTCATCACCAACGATGAAGACACTGCCTATAGAGATGAGGTCCAGCATCTGACAGAATGGCGTGACTACAACAACCTAACCCTCAACACCAGGAAAACCAAGAGAGTGGTCATGGACTTCCGCAAGACAAAAATTTAACCCCTTCCCCTCTCCATAAAAGGTGACTATGTAGAGAGGGTGTCCTCCTTTAAGTTCCTCGGTACCCACATTTCTGAGGACCTATCTTGGACTACAAACACATCCGCCTTAGTGAAGAAAGCCCAGCAGCGCCTCCATTTCTTGAGGGTTCTGAGATGGAACAGGCTGCAGACGGACCTACTAGTGTCCTTCTATCGAGCCACAATCAAGAGTGTGCTGGTGCACACCATCTCCGTGTGGTATGCTGATTGTACAACAGCCAATAAGAAGAGACTCCAGAGGGTCATCAGAACTGCAGAGAAGGTGATCGGCTGTCCACTCCCCTCCCTGGACTCCTTTACCAGCTCTAGATGTCTCTTCAGAGCCAGGGCGATTATAAAAGACCACCTCCATCCTAACCACCATCTGTTCAACACCCTGCCCTCTGGAAAAAGGTTCAGATCCATCAGGTGCAAAACCAACAGACTAAAGAACAGCTTCTACCCATGGGCTGTCAGAACCGATAATGCTAATTAAGAGTGTGAGCAGACTTCTCCCATACAGTCATTCTGTTGCTGCTATTGACTATGTTGCTGCCATCCCCTGTGCAATATTTTGGCAGATGTGCAATTACCATCCCTATCCTTAATAACCATAGCCCTTCCACCCTTATTTATTATATTTTATTATGATGCCCTTGTACAAACCCCACAATGTTTCCAGTACATTGTGTATATAGTGTTCTTATATTGTTTTTCTTTTTTGTATATTGTTTTCTTTACTTTTGCACCTTTGTGGTCTTGCTACTTAATTTCGCTGTGCAACAAACTGTACAATGACAATAAAAAGTTCTAAGTTCTTTGTGCATAAATTTAACAACCAGCACGCAGAACTCAGCAGCCACGTGCACAAAGAAACCATCGTATACGAGAGTGTCTGCTTTGCACGTGCTGCTGCAGTTTGATGCTCTGTGCTCGCAGCCGAATCCTGCTCACATGAATCAAATGACTTTTAACTGGAGGGCGGAACCCAAAGGAAGGCCCCTAATGGGATTGGTCTCTTTGATGGCTAGTTAAGGTTACTGCATTAACAGAGTTACACCATGGCAGCAACGTAAGCGCTGTTTTAAATTGTATTTGTTTTCAGTTTGTAAAATAAAGTTTGACAGATTAAATCAACAGTTATTCTTTCATGTGCAGCAGTGGAAATACTAACAACTTTCTCTGGATTACTTCTACACTGAAGAAATCTTTAAAATGGGAGTTCTGAAGTCTCTGCACGGCTGTTCCATTAATCTGTTGTACAGTATTAAATACCTTTTATGATATGAAAAAAAAATCATCATAATGAAGAGCATGCATTGTTCCTAAGAAAAAGGAAAAATAATTTCTTAGTTAACTGAGTTTAATTTTCCAAAATGTAAACAAGATTCTTATGTTGCTGCCAAATGTTCATTCAGTGAAACACAGCCGTACACATCTGGCTGCAGAACTGTAGGTTCATGCTCCACTGTAATAGTTTATCTAGATAGTGTTACAAATTCTCTGGACAGGCAGTCTGTGGAGTGGACAGGTGAAGAGGTTGTGACAAGCCGTCTTTTTACAACACAATGTGATAGTATTTAGTGGCACATTTGTCTGATCTGAACTAGTATCTGATGAAACAGTTAAGGTTGTTGCTATCATTCTGTGTAAATCTAAAGGGTCTTATAACTATATTACACATCATCCTTTTAGTGGCTGTGTGCTAGGTTTGCTAACTTTTTATGCTTTCCAGTTTATCTCTGTGCAGCTAACCAGTGAATTAACTTTAATTATGCCTGTTGTAGAACCATCACTCTGGTCTCCTGTCTTGGACCTGCAGACCAAAAGGAAACATCACCCATCTATCTGTTGTCTGTTATCACTGCTTAAATATTTCTGATACAGTTTTCTTTTAAAAAAAATTAAAATTTTAGTTTAATAAGTTTATATATTTGTTTATTTACAAATAGGGATGGGAATTGAGAAGCAGTCCTCTACAAAAAAAAAGTTCCCAGTAGTTCAATTCCTTGGAATTGTTAGTCTGCTTGCCTGTTGATTCCGCTTATTGGTTCCATATGCACTTGCGCCATAATCAGCTGACTTCAGTTTGTGTGCTAGAGAATGAAAATAGTGGTGCAGTCTACAGCGCAGATATGGATATTACTTTTATTTTTATTGCACAAAAGGATGCAAGTGCAATGGTAAAGTGCAACAACTGTGTTATGCTGCTAACACAATTTTGGCTCATTGCAAGCATCTGCACAGACAGCATGCTAATAAAAAAAAGAAAGAAAGAAAAAAGAGAGAGAGAAGAAAAAAGCACCCATTGTAAACTCAAAAGTCATACCTCTTCTCCCTAGACATCAACCTGTAGAACTCAGTTATTTAGGACAAAATTCTCTGCCTCCTTGTAAGTAGAGCTTACAAGTAGAGCTCCAGCTCTGCTTTTCCATGTGAATCAGAGGATGGCTAGAGTGTGATTTATCTGACATTCCCAAAATGTTTTCACTACTGGGCTGAACTGTCTCAGCTGGTTGGTCTTCCTCATAGAAGTCCAACCAGCCTGACATTATTTTGTCTGTTTCTATTTTCTTGGTCATCCACTCAGCTGTCAATATTTCGAGAGGCTTGGCTGACACTTTGTTTTCCCTCACTAGGCTAGCTATGCTGTCCTTCAAATTAGAAATTGGACTTTCTGCTTCCACGACTCTTGTTTGAAGTGAACTTACAAGTGTTTTTGAGTTCTGTGGTGTCAGACTTCGTAATGGATATGTCATTAGCCACTACATTCAGTGTGGCACGAACTTCGGTGATCTCTGCAAAGAGGTAATCTATGCCAGTTGTCTTCTTAGGTTCTGTGCCGTCTGAATTAGCAGGGTTAGGATCAGTAGTCACTCTAGTTTTCAGAAAAATTTGTACGCTTTTTTTGGTCTGACTCATCCTTGCAGCTGGTATAAATGATTTAGAAGGATTCTAAGTAATTTATATTCTAATAACATTACAACTTAGACAGCATTATAAATTTATATTGTAAAACGTTTTTGATGGGATTCAGAGCAACTAGAGAGTCCCTAGGTCTACCCCACATGACTCCAGTAACCTCCTGTCTTGAGAATTTGTTGACTTTTTGAGTTAAGTTTGCCAGCTGGTATTTCTACTGTACACTGGTGCACTACTAATTTTCCCAACCACCGTGCAAATGATCAGGTGTGCCGTGGAAGATTATCTGGTTTGACCTGATTGGCACTCTAAGAGATGAGCATGAGTAACGGGCAGAACAATTACATTCTCTTCCAATAGAGGGCAGTACAACTTCTTGCTCCAATTAAATGGGTTGCCAAGTGCCAGTAAGAAGGCGCAGAAGAAATTACACTGCGAGTGAGACAACACAGCACGTAAAAGCAATAGAGAGATATTTGAAAAGAAAAACTAGTCAATGTGACCTGGGTCCTTGAGAAAATTCCAACCTAGATTAAGGCCCTAGCATGAGTAGTGGTCAGAAGAAAGCAAAGAAGGCATACTGGGGACAAACCCAGCCAATTCCGCTATGCTTGGTGTGTGGGAAAAAATTATCAATATGCTTTTGTGACATTTTTGTTTGGTGGTGTGCCGTGTGATTTTTCTAATGTGAAATATGTGCCGTGGCTCCAAAAGGTTGGGAAACACTGATCTAGTGACAGTTCTCAGTATTTCCACTGCCACACAGGAAACAATAACTGTTTGGAGGATTAGGAATCAGCTGCGGGCTCAGAGAGCCACCCATGAGAGCATGCAGCAGCACATGCAAAGCAAGCACGCCCATGTTGTGATGGCTTCTTTGTGTGCGTGGCTCCTGAGTTTTTATCTGTGTACCTGCACCCATGAAATGAAATTAGTTGCTTGAACTGGATTTTTTGTTACGCTTGACTTTTGACAGAAATATAATTCCATACTCTTCCCCTCCTTTTTCTACGGTGTGCCATAAGGTTCCATTTTGGGGGTTTAATTGTTTCTGTTAAATCTGCTCCCTCTTCAGCACATTTTGAGTACCTTAATGGACATTTTTATCATTGGTATTCAGCCTCTGTTATTTCTGGATACTGTCAAATTTTTTTATACTCACTTGCAGACCTATGACATAATATAAATTGTGCATATTCTTACAGATATCCTATGTGCAATACTTGCAAAAGTCTTCTTATTTATTCTTCAGCACAACCTGAATACTGTCAGGCAGCTTTCTGTGATTTCTGTCAATAGTCTTCAGGAATAGTTCTCCAGGGTTCTTAAAAGTCATTCAAATCTCTCTGATGTTTCTGTCTTTTCTTTCATTCTCTCCCAAAATGATCCCACACTGCTTTAAGAATGTTGAGTTCTGGGTTCTGGGGAGGGCAGTTTATGACTGATGGTGTTCTACTGTGTCCCTTTTTTTTCTATGAATGCTTTTACTGCACTGGCAGTGTGTTAACAAGGTGCAGCATAAGACTTTTGCTCAGTAATGTTAATGTTTTAGCTGAAAAAGCACTCTGATGCTAAAAGCTCAGAATCAAACACCACAGGTCTTCTAATAGCCAGCCTGAGTGAGTGGGATATGTGACAAGTGAAGCACAGGTGAAAAATGCAGTGAATCCATCAGTGTAGCCAACGAGGCTAAAAAACAGAAGGCGACTGAGTGACCCACTGTGTTATGCAGTTGTGCTCTGTGATGTCATGCAGCCAATGGGACCCCTCCCTTTACAGTCACCAGACACTTTGAATCAGCTTACTGCCATCCTTACTCACTTAATGTTGTGGGATGGATCCTTTCCCTCTGCAGGTACTTTGGAAGAAAAGCCTTTATGCCAGCAAAAATCAGTTAGTAGAACGTAATTCTCAACTAGGAGGAGCTTTGTTTGAAAACTGCTGAGATATGGTTAATTTCAATGATAGATTGAGAAGCTGTGGTGACTTTTGGCCTCTATTTCTGATCTCTGTCAGTTGTGAAAGGGACAACCAAAACTCAGTTGCTCTTAAAAACAGACTGGAGGTCTAAAAGATGCATGCCTGGACTGGGTTTCAAAGCACATGCACAAAAATGGAGAGGATGTGATGAATTATTCATTAAGTATGGGCCTAGGATGATTCCAACCCTGTGGGCTGGTTGTGTGACAGCTTATTGTAACACATAATGATGTTATCTTGTTAAGCAGCCTCTCGTGGTTTGGTCACAGCAAACACTTAAAAACGACTTCTTTTTGCATTCTGAAGTCAAAGTAATTATGATGGGAGCAAAGAAGTCAAGGTAGAGTCATGTGAAAAAGAAAGTATGCCCTCTTTCACTTTAAGGTTTTATACTTCAGGACATAATAAAAAAAAAAATCTATCTCTAAGCTCTCTCTAACAGCAGAAGATTTAGCATTTTGCTCTACTGGACCATTCATATAAGTTTTTCCATTACCCATCTAAATGAATTAGTGTAACTTGTAGTTGAATTGTATCAGTACAATTCAGCTAAGGGGACACAGTGACTTTATTGGCCTCCAGGGCACGTACTGATGGATGGAAATTCTCCTTCAGGATGTTCTAGTAGAGAGCAGAATTCAGGGTTCCATCAATTATGCTATTCTGGCTAATGAAAATGATCTTAGCCTTCAAAAAATGTGGATAATGACAGTTAATTCATGATTTAATAGGGGGAGCAATTACTTTTTCACACAGGGCCAGGTAGGTTTGTCAAAGGGGCACAGGGGCCAGTTCATGAGAGTGGACCCAAGTGCAGACACCTAACAGACAACAGTGATCGATTTTATGAGTTTTATTGTAAACGCAAGAGAAACAAATACAAAGCATGGGTGTGTAGGAAGGGATGTGAGCACAAGGTGGAGAATCACTGACATGAGGCACTGTAACAGAGGGAGAATGTAGTTAGATTTGGGGATGATGAGCGAGAGCTAGACCAGAGGAATATTGCACTTGCTGGCTTACTTGCAGGTGAAGGTCGTTAAGCTTAGGGGCGAGGCAGCTGAGTCAGCATCCAACAGGTGAGTGAAAAAAATGCAGTTCCAACCTTAAGTTCCAGAGAAAATTGGGGACAGGAGGACAGACAGGTGAAGGCAGTGAGTATCTAGATTCCAAGGGTGAGTCTGTGGAAAGTTGCCAATAAGAGCTGGTCTTATTGTTCAGGGAACTGACTGCAGGTGAGCAAAGAGATGACTGGATGAGGAAAACTGCAGACACAAGGAAACTTGGTAAGTACAAAGCATGAGCAAGGAACACAAGGAGCAATGAGGCCTGTTACCATCATGAGGTAGCTGATGGACTGGCGAAGAACTGATGGCAGCGCTGGTCTTTAAATACAGCCTCGCTGATCACCACCAATGGATGTCAGGTAAGCAGAGACAGTGGAGGAGCCCAGACTCTGCCCTGAGGGCGGACCCAGGGATACACCAGTAATCAGAGGAATAACACTAGATGCTCAATTGGATCCTAACAGGTTTATGTATTTTCTTTTACCCTTAATAAGTGAAATTGTCATTTTAAAACTGCTTTTTGTATTTACTCAGGGTATCTTTGACACTATAGCTTTGAAGTAACCAAAATATACATGGGAAAAGGCTAGTGAAACCCTTTGCCATCAGTCCTATTAATGTTTATGATTGCTGGTAGCAGTTTTTCCTGTTTGTTTATTTTTATTTGTTATATTATTCTTGTGTTACAAGGAAACATATTTTAAATTCTTTTACCTCTTCATCACACATCACATTCTTAAACATTTACCCTGCATAAAATTAATGTGACAATTAAACACCTACGCACATATTGTTTAAAATGTGATCTGTCAATATCAACACATCTATATAACCAGCATGTTCAGATCCTTGAAGTTACAACTGAAGAATCATTTCTCCAACAGATGACAAACTGTTCTTCTTCCTTATTTTGGTCTTCATATGCTCCCCGAATGGTTTCTGTCAGTGCAGAGCAGAATTTACTAGAATCAGCTCAATTTGTAAGAGCAGATATTGCTTTTCCAACATGCTGAAACCCCTACTTTTAAAACCCCAACTCACAGATGTCAGATACAGTGACAGCTTTATGGGAAAATCTTCTAACTGGCTGTTTGCTGACACATCTTCAGCCATCTGAAGACATGGGGGAGACACACAGAGAACTGAAATGAAATATAGGTTTTTGAGGTTCCATCCATCCATTTTCAGCAATTTTTCTGGGTTCGGGTCATGGGGGCAGCAGTCTGAGCAGTCTGTCTGTTTGGAAGATTGAAAAAATAACGTTGTACTCATAAATATATATATTGTGTGTAACTGTGTCTGCCAACAAATTGAAGCATTCTCATAAACTTATAATTAATCCATTAAAAATACATAGGAACGGTCACTGGTTTATGGCAGCTGCCATGTTACCCCACTACCCTGAACACAGAGATGAACATCGCTCTTTCACATAATTATGTTTTGTGTTCCCTTTTGACAACCTCCTGTAAAGCAACCTTGCCCTTGTGCCAGAAAATCATGTTTCTCTTCAGCACTGTAGCTAGACTGACAAAACGTCAGCTCTGTGGATCCAAGCATTCTTTTAAACTGATATAGTAATGATTGACATGAATTTCTTCACAGATCAATTTTTAACCATTAGAAACAAAATTACTCATAACTATCTCACAGACAGAACATCATGTACAGCTACTTTCAATACCGTTCATATTTAGGCTCTTTTTCTCCAATTGAACTTTCTGAGTAAACTTCAGTAATTACTTTCTTTAAACCATCAACATGTCTTTTAGACCCCATTCCCACAAGACTGCTCAACAAAGTCCTACCATTAATTAATACTTCAATCTTAAATATAATCAATCTAGAGCTGTTGCTTTCAGTTATTTTAGTAATAGAGTATTTCATTGATTAATGAAGTAATCAGATAAGAAATACTTTTGCCTTATTAATCAGCAATAATAAATACTCAAAAGAGAAAAACGCAAGTATTTCAAATTGAAATACTCATTGTATTCCATTTTAGTAATTGCAATGCATACAACATCTGTCAAAAATATCTAATATAATATTTGCATGACTTTTTTTTTTAAGAAAACATTTTCATAAAGGCAAAAAATAAATAAATGATCAAGTACAGTAATGTCAAATAAAATAAGGTACAGTAGTTGCAACCTAAACTAACACATAAAATAAAATCCCCTATACTCTTTTTGGAAGGTTTTCTGACGTTAATAGGAGGCAAAAAATTTCTGACAGTGTTGTATCTGCTGAATGACATCTTGAAGGCCTGTGGTATGTAGCCAATTAACAGAGAGAGACTGATCTAGGGCTGCAAAGATTTGAGTAATTCGAATAACTTGATTATAAAAAATCCTGCTTCGATGCTTCCATTAATGCATGACTTTGTAGCGCTCGATCACATTTGCAACTAAAAATAGACCTTCAATAAAAAGGCACGCATGTAAATAAACAGTACAAAAAAACATTAAGCCCATGCAGCTCCCGGTTTTTCAACAAAAAGACAGAGCAGTGAAGATGATCTTGTTTAACCTGGAGCCAGGGTCCATCTACACTCCACGAAGTGCAAAGAGGCAGAGATGAGATGGTGAGCTCTGGTGGAGTGAAAGAAACAGCCTTTTTTTTCTAGCATCCAAAAAAGTAGCACCATTCCTGTAATCCCCATTAAAACCTTTACTTGGAAAAAGCAGGCAAGAGTCCTTTGCCAAACCACTTGTTCAACAAATTGCAGTATGAAGAAAAGTGAACTTTATAGCTGCTCCATCCACTGCCATTTGTTTTATACAGCAAAAAGGTATAGTAAAGGTACAGAAGTAAGGCTACATTAAAATATACAAAGGAACTGTCATCCCAGTCTTATACAATGTTTAAATTAGGCCACTTGCTGAAGGCTGACGGCAGTAGTTAAACCATTGCTAGACCTCAGTTCAGCGTCAGATACTGTTGACCATAATATTTTATTAAAGCAATTAGAGCATGCTGTAGGTATTGAAGGTATTGTGCTGCAGTGGTTTGAATCATATCGCTCTAATAGATCGAGCTAATCTTTACACACTAAGGTTAATTATGGAGTTCCACAGAGTTCCATGCTAGGACCAGTTCTATTTACATTATATAAGTTTCCTTTAGAAGACATAGCATATATTGATGATGCCCAACTTTATCTGTCCATGAAGCCAGATAACAAACACCAATTAGTCAAATTGAAGTAATTTCTTAAAGACATAAAAGAGCTGTATGACCTTTAATTTTCTGCTTCTAAATTCAGATAAAACTGAGGTTATTGTACTCAGCCCTAAAAATCTTAGAAATATGCTGACTAACCAGATACTTACTCTGAATGGTAAATGATAAATAGTTTGGTAAATGGACTGGTTCTCATGTAGCACTTTTCTACTCTATCTGACATGCATTACCTTGGTATCTAGTAATTACGTTAAAAGGAAAAAGTACATGAAACAATATAAAAATAAAGGATAAAATAACATAAAATAATAACTTCAACTCTTGGAGTTAATCACTCATGTATAATTTATACAGGGTGAAAGGGACTTTCATTTTTGTACCACTCTCCCCAGGTAAAGTCAAGAGATAATCCTTTCCTCTCCTGTCCTGTTCCAGGCATTCGGCCAGGCATACTCCACCCAGCGTAAGGTCGCAGAGGATGGGGAGAATAATGAGGAGACACTATTGCAGGAGTCTGCCACTAAGGAGGCCTACTTTAGGGGCCGTCTCCTGGAGCTCCAGTTGGAACTGAATCACAGTCGAGTGGCTGCCTCCAGCGCACAGGCTGACAGCGAGCACCTGAGCAGCCTGCTGCAGGAGCTCAGGGAGGTACGGTACAATCATAACAAAGTCTGGAAGTCTAAACTTCCAGAGTAAGTGATACCAGTGAGATACCAGGATAACTTGATAGACTGTTTTTAAAGTGTCAGCAAACAATAAAGGATTCCTCTAGCTTTTAGTACAGGCTGTAAATAAAAGATGGACACAGCCACTCACTGCTTAGTGAGGACCTGATGGCACTGTCACATGTCGGTGTTTTGAAAACAGATGTACAGTGTGAGTGAGGGATGGACCTTCCTGGGCATGCTCAATAGTTTAATAATCAGAAGGTAGGCTTTCCCTGGTGCATACCCTGCTTCATCATGCTTTTTGACTCTAAATGGGACCAAACATAAAAAAAAAAAAATCATCACCATGGCGTGTTTAATAAGACTTGAAACTAGATCATAGACTCATCAGGAAAGTGATTACTGAGTTCATGGACCAAGGGACTGGAAAGGCTGTTTTCTCAGAGACTTCAGTACAACCAGACTTTAAAAAGAATGCAGCTTTAAAACCCTTTACATATATGAGTTTCATTCTGCATTTTGTAATGTCAGTTTTTCATGGTTTTGTGTGTGTAGATATACTGTTATCCATCCTTCATCTTCCCCCTTTCAATAATTTCATCCTGTAAACTTTAAACACAGGCTCCATTACCTTCCTTTGTATGAGCTGTGTCATAAGTAGTATGCAGCTCCAGCTCTCTTTTTGTGCTGTCTTAGCAGAGCAATGAGATGTTGGAGCTACAGCGGACCCGAATGCGAGAGGAGATCAGAGAATACAAATTCAGAGAGTCCCGGCTTCTCCAGGACTACACCGAGCTGGAGGAGGAGAACATCTCTCTGCAGAAACTGGTGTCAACCCTTAAACAGAGTCAGGTACAGACAGTGCTCAAGTAAAAGACATTAAACTGTTTCAAAGTGTATGTATGATGCTGAAGGTCATTACACTTTAGCACTGTCTTTGACTTATTAGCTACGGTTACCAGACAGTCTGTTGTCTGTTGGCTGCAGGAGGACAGTCTGCAGTCTGTTCTCTGCTGGCTCAGCTATCAATCAAAGGTGTACAATGGCTTATCTATTAAGAGGTTCAAAAGTTAAAGAAGCACAATTCATCTAACACAAAGAAAAGGTTACCCTTCTATGTCCATAGCTGCTGCTGACAGTCCTGTCTTTCTGTATACTTCTTTTCTGAGTGAACTCTGAGAATCCATCCATTAGTCAGTGTTCTTACCCACTTAACTCTTCTCTCACCCCAACCGGTCGCAGCAGATGGCCGCCCCTCCCTGAGCCTGGTTCTGCCAGAGGTTTCTTCCTGTTAAAAGGGAGTTTTTCCTTCCCACTGTCGCCAAAGTGCTTGCTCATAGGGGGTCATATGATTGTTGGGTTTTCTCTGTATCTATTATTGTACGATCTACTGTACAAATATTAAGCGCCTCGAGGTGACTATTGTTGTGATTTGGCGCTATATAAATAAAATTGAATTGAAAATTGAATTAACCAGCAACAATTGCAGGGGAGTCAGGAGCCTGTCCCAGCTATATACCAGGTATACCCAGGCAGATGACATTTGATACATTCATCCAAATGTGTGGTCAGATTAGAACAAACAGGTAACCAGGAGGGTGGTCCTGGGTCCAAAACTCACTGGGCCTTTCTGTGTGAAATTTGCATGTTCTAGTGTCTGTAGATTTTCTTCTTGTGATCTAGTATCTTCTCACGATCCAAAGATATGCATATAAAAGAAATGAAGCACACAAAGTGCTTTAGAATAAAGGTGTTTGAGGTTGGTTTTTTTAAAGGGCTTTATAATCTCCAGTCCGTTTCACTTTCCTGTGGAACTTCCAGTGTGTCATGAAGCAGAACAGTGACTGGTAACGCATTAAGATTTGTTAGACGCTGAGCATTAGCAGCATTTCAATATTCACCCACTGTCAGGCCAATGTTTGTGGATTCACTGCAATGTATTATGAGAATCTTCAATCAGTTAGTCAGTCACTGAGGTTGGTTTTTCTACCTGTTCAGTGTTAACTGTATATCAAAGCTGTGATATTCTTTTGATTGGTGTGATTATATTTATCTAAGCATTTAATAAAAACTTAGTAACATAAATTTACAATTGTGTCCATTTAAAGAAATTTCATGTTTTAAACCGATGTTCAGTATACATACCTTCCATTGGATGAGGAACATCTGTGGACTTCTGATATAAAATTGGATATCATATTTGGGGCTTTTTAGTCTTTATTATAACAAGACAGTTGAATGGACAGGAAAGCAGCAAAAGGCCTTGGATTGGACAAATTTGTTACTTTATTTTTGCTATAGTTTTATAGTTTTTTTGTTTGTTTTTATTCAAATACTGACGAGTACTTCTGTGGGGATAAGACTTTACTCAAGTGAAGAGCTTTTTTCATTGAAACGGAGCAAATCCAGAAGATACCACCTTATTCCAGATAAAGGGGTGTTTTCGTGTTTGCCGTGTTGGTGCAAAGGTGAAGGCTTGGAATTGGAGATAGAAGCCCTTTCTGGCAACAGTCATCATGAGAAATGTCAACTCTCTGCCCAACAAAAGTGATAAGCTGGAGATATTGGTGAAGACTCAGAAAGTATACTGTGAGTGTTCACTCATGTGTTTTTCTGAAACATGGTTGAATCAATGCATCCTAGACAAATGTGGATCTACCTGGTTTCACCCTCATATGGGGAGACAGCTACTGGCAAGACAAAAGGTGGGGGTTTGGCTTTATTTGTGAACCAGAGATGATTCTGCACATATCACTGTCAAGGAGAAGATGTGTTGTCATTATATTTAATTATTGGCAGTTGGTATGTGACCACAGTAACAAAACCTGCTAGCCCGGTGAGCGATACCAGCAGTAGGAGGAATGTGTTTTTGCAGGTCAGACCGTATGCTGGAGCCTTTTTTTTTTTTTTTTTACAAAGGTGGACCTACTTGCCACTCTCCTTTGCACCTCTCTTACAACATAGATGCTGTTTCTGTTTAATAAG